>JAFNIE010000580.1:0-29523 GCA_027742785.1 Vigna reflexopilosa
TTATGTACCTTTTTATAAAATAAAAATTATAAGTATATAAAATAGTCTCTATTATTAATAAAAATTATAATTAATATGTGTTTCGATATAAATTTTAGGGATCAGAGACTGACCTGGATGACGTGGTTTTCTTGCTTGTTGACGCTTGGGACGATCGGATGACTCGTTTTTTCTTGATCTGGACTGCTCGCACCGTCCGGTAGACCTTGACCTTCAACCAGAGAGGGGAGATACCTCTGAAGGCACTCCAACGCTTAAGTTAGGCGTATATTAAGAGAGAACTTAATTCTCGACCTGAGAATTATCAGTATGAGAGAATAGAATATGAGGTAAGATTGTTGTGTGTATTCGAATGTACCTGGCTTGTGAGCTTCCTCTTCTATTTATAAGGTATTTCATAAAATATAAACAAAGTTAGTATAAAAACATCCAAATGAATAAAAATGATCTTACTTGTTCACCCTATTCTTGGCTTTATTTCCGGTCTGCTTTTATTGTGAATATCTGTGGATTACATAATCCTTGATTGGGCTTTCTGGAACCGATCGATCGTAATATCGTATTGTACATCAGATCGCTCAATTTTTAGTAGATAATCGATCGATCGTAATATCGTATCATACATCAGATTGCTCGGTTTTTAGTAGATAACCGATCGATCGTAATATCGTTTCGTACATCAGATCGTTCGATTTTTAGTAGATAATCGATCGATCGTAATATGGTATCGTACAATATGTAAATTAATGATTAAATTGGTCTTTAATATACCAAAATTTTGATTATCAGAGAAATTATTGTAATTAAAAAAAAAAACTTTAAGATAAAATTGAAAAACAAATGTGAATATCGAAAAGGGAATTTTTTTTATATATAAGTATAAATATCAAGTTATTAATTACATTTTAATCCAAATCATGTAAGAAAAATAAAAAATATGAATTATAAAAGTTAATTTAAAATCTAAACTACTTTTAATAGAATGTATGATTTTAGTTTTATTACTTAATTGTTATTATCATTGAAACTATTTAGTTATTATAATAATTTTACTAAACTTATATATTTGTAGTAATATTAAAATTTAGGGTATAAAGATATGACTGAATATAGTGTGTACTAGATGTGATCCCATGAGCGCAGTCCATATTATAATGGTCCTAAACATTTCAGCTAAAATAAAGCAAGTAACGTAGCATTATCGTTTGCTGCGCTACCTTGGCCTTGTTTGATTTGTTTTGTTATCAATGCAGGATATTGGTTCCTTAATCTATCTATCTATATGGAGACTCACATTTGAAAATGTAACCTGAGGAAAATCTGAACCTAATAACTTGGATGAAATTGAAGGTTGTCCAGTGGTCATGAATGAATGATGAGTAGAAAAAACATGAGTTGGGCATAACAATAGCAGTGATTTTTCTTTGGTAAAAATTAGAAAAAGGTATGAGAGATAGAATTACCGCGACTTACGTGGTACTTGGTTTCTGTGTAAGCACACGTTTTTTTCTTCTGAGGGTTTCATGTTGGTGCTGGTGCTTTATGAGGCGACCACGTTAATTAATTGACAAGTTCAGGGTTCAGAAAAACAGAGAAATGGCCCAACTTCTCTCTTTTATGGACCATGTATATACTGTACTATAAGTTGGTGTCGGTTCTTTATTTTTGTTGGCTACTTTATATCTGTTGCAGGATTCTGCAGAGTGGTCCTCAACAATGTACAATTGAAATTACACTACACGAATGGGTGGTAAGAGCATGTAATATGAATCTCTATCTTTCTCTCAGTAACAAAGTACATTATTATGCATTCTTTTCTTTTTTATTCCCTCTTCATCTTTTAGACTGTGTTTACTTGAGGGTATTTTCCTGTAGCAGAGTATTAGGGAGCGAAGAAAGAGAGATAAAATTGTGTTTATTTGAAGGTAACAGCGAGCGATGAATTGAAGGTATTCGCGAGATTCATCTACTGTAGCATCACTTGCATATCAGCGAAGATTTGGAGGCATCAACGATGATTTCTCAAAAATGCCCTTTTCCATTTAAAATAATACCCTTCTACCATAAATCTTAAATATAAGAAATATAAGTCTGGGTTGCACTGCAGACTTACTTTCACTGTGCACTCACGAGCTCCTGCATTCACGAGCTGTACTGTGACGACGAACAGTGAAGATTCCTGAACATTGAGCCATGCCAAAATTTAGAATCCTTCCTTCACAGCCAGCGTTGCACACAGAAAAGATTCGTTTCTGCAGCATTGACAATACAATTCACTGAGACATAGCCAAGCTTTTTGACCAAAGATGTATTAATATGGTTTGTGGTTGGTATTTGGTTGTTGTGTTGGTTCATCGAGAAGAAGAAGAACATTGTCTTGTGTGAGTGCGTTGAGTGCGGAAGAGAAGAAGGAAGAGAAAGCTCGCTGGAATAGGTGTGAAGAAGAGAAAGGTCAGCTGAGGTGAGGTTCCATACCACTATTTTGTTCTTTGTATGGTATGTTTCTGTGATATTTGCAGGGGGAGTGGTAAAGGAAGAAGTTGAGGTAATTGAATGATGAAGAAAGGTTACGCTGAAGAAGAAGAAGATGGCGCTGTATCCGGTTACAGCTGAAGAACGCAGGGCTGCGTATTCGGTTACGTGAAGTCGGCGGTGATGCAGTTGGACGTTAGCATGGTTGTGGACGTTGGCATGGTTGCAGAGTTTGTCGTTAGGGCGGCAAATCGACGACGGTGGAGTTGCAGCGGTGGACAAAGTGAAGGTGGACGAAGCAACGAGCATGAAGCACTGAAAGCCACCAAGTTGTATCCGGTTACCACACAGTTGTATCCGGATACGGCTTCTTCTTCATGCAAAGGCATCAAGTTATCCGGTTACCATACAGTTGTATCCGGATACGGTTCTTCTTCACTTGTATCCGGATACACCTTCTTCTTCACACAAACTTGTATCCGGTTACGCCATCATCATCATCATTTGTTCTTCTTCTTCTTCTTCTTCGTGTTCCCTCGCATGAGCTGATGAGGTTGTTCCCTCTCGCATGAGCAGCTGCGCATGAGGTGTAGGTGCTACCTCTGCCAGAAGGTCAGAAGGTGGACTCCGATTAAGGTACTGTAGGTGGTGGCTTTGCTGCCAGAACGTGTGAAGGTGTAGTCTGATGAAGGTGGAGGATGGTGGAGGATGCACACTGGATGCATGCAGGGTGAACCATGCAGCACGCGTGACGAAGGTGAGGATGCACCAGCATGCAGCAGCCTAACCCTTTGTTATGTCTGTGTTTCAGGTGAACGTTGTGCAACTTGGTCGACTTTGGTGAAGGTCCAGCTGAAGGACTTTGGTGGTGAAGCATCGTCGACGTACGTGAAATGTGCACGGTCCTCCGCTAAGACCTCGAAGTCTAGCTTCATCGTCGAACAGTTCCGGTTCCGCCTCCACTTTTGGTTTAAGCCCAATATCTCCGTGAAGGTATGCTTCTGTAATCTTTGCTTATGTGTTTTTCGTTTTGATCCTTGGCTAGAGATTCTGAGTGTCACATAAATTACTTGGATGCAAATCATTTGTGATATAAGTTCTGGAATTGTTTTTATTATTTATTGTTCTAAATGTAGTTCATCATGTATAATATATTTTCATAATGCTATATTGTGTTAAAACGTATTTGAAAATGTTATAAGTAGTAATACCGTTTGAGTGTGGGACAGATTGAATAATAATCTTTGGTTGGAGCTTCAGTGCAATATTTTGGCTATTTCTTCGTTCAATTTCCACATAAACGGATCTTCAAGAGGTAAGTTTTGTTGGTTGTTTATTTTTGTTTATTTGAACTTAACATATACTATTGGTTTTAATAATATTATTTAAATATTGTTGGTTTTTTTTTAATATATGAATGTATCAATGTATCTATTTTATGTATATTTTTTGATATATGAATGTATTAATGTATTTTGTTTATGTATGAATATATGATATATGAATGTATGAATGCATTTTTTTTATGTATATTTTTTGAAATATATGAATGTATTTTTTTTTATGTATGAACATATGATATATGAATGTATTCATGTATTTTTTTTATGTATGAATATATGATATATGAATGTATGAATATAGGAATGAATTATGTTTAATCAATGTATGAATGCATGATGTTCATTATAGTATGATTAATTGTTTAAGTTAAAATAGATGGAAGAAGGATTAAACTTGTTGTACTTGGACGGTCAAGATATAGATGATGATGTGGTGGGTGTTGACTTTAATATAGTCGCAATGCTACATCAACACTTACAAATAACCACCTCCATGGCTGCACTAACAATGTTATGCATTGTTTCGTATGCCTTGAACATATTGAATATGTTCTCGAGTGATGCAAGTAGTGTTAGCAATTTCGTTCCCAACAAAGACCGTCGCAGACAACAGTTAATTTCGTTCTCAACATCTCCCACTCTATCTTTATCGCCGACGAGGACCCTTCTGCACTCATCGAGATCGATTATATATGTAAGATAGACCCTTATCATCTGAGAAAAATGCTTACCTTAAAACTAAGCTCTGGAACATAATCACTTTGCTTCTGTAAAGTTGTTCACAATTCCGATCTTGGTGGCTCTATGTTTTTTGTTGCAGGTTTTTTGTCTTATTTGTTGATCCCATGGAAAGGTGATTGACAAGAGAGAGACGAAGATCGAGAGGATGTCGAAGTAAATACTATTTTTTTTTCTTGATAGGTATTTTCATAAGGTGATTTGTTTTTGAATTTAGTGAAACGTTGTTGGTGATTGTGAGTGGTTCAAAGGTTTTTATGCATTTTTGATCTATGGCTTCGGAAGTAGTTCTATCTTCCAGGGATTGTTGAAATGTTGCAATTGTGGATGTCGTTGCTCCATGTTGGCTCAATCTTCGGTAGTAGTTCCATCTTCCAGAGGAACAATACTTTTATTTGTTTCATGCAGTTCATACCAGTATTTTACTGATATATGCTGATACCTTGTCTAAAATAATAATTCTTGAGATAATAATGACATGAAATTGTAAATCATTATTATCTGACTAATTTAGAAAAATCATTTTTCAAATGGGCCTAACAGTGAAAGCAACAAAGGAACTGAAGGAGTGCGTATCATGCTTCTAAAGGGCCCTTTAGAATCCTAAATGATGATCTCAAACTAATTAAATAATTAAGAAAATAGGAAAGAATGGGGAAGATTTCAGCCATTAAAACACTTTAGTAGGAGGTTTTGGTTTTCCGTTTTGAACCAGTGGGCGGTTTCAGCCATTAAAAATTCACACATTTCTTCAAAAGAGAAGATACACTGCAGGAAATGGGGAAGGTTAGATTTCTCAAAATGAAAAAGAAGCAGCCCAGAATAAATCAAGCTACCTGCTTCATAAATTTGGTCACCTTGCTTACAGAAAAGTGTATAGAAAAAGCAATTCTTTGACTTAGTGATTGATTTTTTTAATACTTCGATGAATGTCTGAGAAATCTTTAATTTTTCATATTCAGTATATATTGGTCTGGGAACAAACTCACAGATGACTTAATAAATAGAGGATATCGATGGCGAGAGAGTGGTCGATAAAGAAAACAAGGTCCTTTGCTTGTTTGAGCGATGAGGTTTTAATGGCAAGGTTGCCATGGTTGTTGGCCGTAGAGAGAAGAGAGAGGGCTTGGTGTAGAAGCAGTCCTGGTTGAAGAATAGAAACGTGGCACACAACTAAAACAAAAGATGTCATCTGAGATGTCTGACGGACTAAATAAACATATTTAATTCTAAAATTTATAAAAGTATTATTTATTTTTAACACATTTGACATTAAATATGCTTTTTTTATATTTTATTTAAAATTAATTATTAATATTAAAACAATAAGAGATTGTATATGGACATGATTACGAGTATAATGAGAATGAGATAACAGTTTCATATCCATTGAATATAATAACAAAAATGAATGTTTACGTCGAAGATAGAGATAAGATAATGCAACTTATTTCCATTTTATCCATTGTCATTTCTATATAAAACTTGGACTTCTATTTGAATTACTAACTTATCGCTATGATAACATATATCCTTCTTATTTTGTAGGACTAAGACCAATTATTATTATATTCGGTATACTTTACTTTATATGTTTTTTAGTTTTTGTTGTTACCAATTTAGGATAATTTGTTTATGAAATTACAAGAACGGTACAATTATTTTATAAACGTTTGAAGTTCGACAAATCGTGATGATGACACGACTTCATAAAAAAATTATTTTATTTTAAAATGACTTTGCTAAATATGATTTGAATTTGTACTAATACGAGACAACTTATTTTATTTTATCATATCAAATAAGTTATCACATTACCTAACTTGGAAAGTTTTTAAAAAGTTATACCATTGTAATTTTTAAAAATAAATTGTCCCGCACTGAAAAAAAAACCACATTTTAATAAAATAAAAAATAATCCCTTAATCTTTATTAGTGTCACAGTCTTTTCTCGTAAGGCAGTCTTTTTTTAAAAAAATTGGGTCTTCTCGTGTGGGCCTTTACACACTAGTGGACTCATGTGCATTATTGCCAGCCTCATGATCCGAGATAAGTTATAAACAATAACTAAAAAGAAAGTTAAAGATATAAAATGAAAAGTTGTTATTTAAAGAGAAATTGTTCTTATGTTAGTACTAATTATGATAAAAATTATTGATATTATACTTATTTAGTATGTTATAATTGAAAATTCGTGTAATAATATTCTAACTAGAATACCAATTCTTAGGACAAAGGTGATAAATAACCTAATATGTTTTATTAATAAAAAGTTACATAAGACTTTCTGTATAATAATACTAAGTGAAACCCATAAAGAAAGACAAAGTACATACTCTCAAAAGAGAAACATGTTTTTGTATGTTATGACAGAAGGTATAAATAAAAGTTGGATAAATAAATTGATTAGTTTGAGAAAAAAAAAAAACTTAATGTAGTATTTAACGCTTCGAAATTTAACTATTTTTGAAGAATGTTTGTAAATACTACTTGAAGAAGAAGAAGAAAAAAACTACTATTGATTTATCAAGTTTTATTAAAAGTTTTTTCATTTGTCTTTCAAGTAATCATTTAGAGGAGAAATGGGTACTTCTTTATCAAATTGAGACGTGTGTTTAGAAAACATGTCACAGTTGAATGAATCATATGAGCCCAATATGTTTGACTAGACTTTGATGAATAAAGGGTATTAAAAACCTCATACATTACATAAGAGTGTGTCTAAGGAGGAGTTTCTGAAGGGTGTCTTTATGAATGATATATCTAATAAGAGAATGTTAATTTTTTTTTAAGTGTTCTAAATGACATTTTCTAAGCACAATTTATTATTAGTGGATTTAGAAATTATAGAAGTATAAAAAATTATTGCCATATTATATTTTTCTTAGAAGTAACATCGATGTAGAAACTATAATAAGTATTATAGAGTTTATTTATAAAAAACAAAGTGATCGGGGGGGCTGACTCATGCCTACGTTATCAAACTTAAACGACTGTTTGTTGGAATTTTGACAGTAGGCCTTTAATTGAATCATTTTACAATAAAAAGGACCCAATTGATACGCCAAAAGAAAAGGGACTTATTTAAGATTTTAGACCAAAATAAGGACCTATGGAGACATTAAACCTAAGTAATAATATTATTCTACATTAATTAAGTCCTGAGTTTTGTTGATTACACAAGTAGTTTATTACTTAAATATTGCCCATGTACATCACTTATTTACTTCCTTTATATTAACTTCTAAGTTTCATAAATAGATTTTTTTATTAATAATTAATCAAACAGTAATCGCAATTCACAAAAATATTATATTTTGTAAAGCACTTTACAAATATTTTAAATATTTATTATACATTATTGTTGTGAATAATTATATTATATTATCATATAATGGTTTTTATTTTATTACTTTTTTCTATTTTTATTAGATTTTTGTCAGACCTCATTTAAAACGCACCCAAAACCCCTCTGAACGGACGCCAGGTGTCAGAATCGAGGATCCGAAAATCAGATAGTGGAATGCAGGTGTCAGCAGGAGAGCGGACGTTCATTTGAAACAAAATTGATTTTTCTGAAATCCGCGTCACTCTCTTTGCATGCACTCTTCTTCTTCAAAACTCTGATCTTCATTTCTCCTCCTTCTCTCTAAACAGCTTTCCCTTCTCTCTACCAAAACTCACTCTTTCTCTTCTCCGATCACCCTTCAGGCACCAGTTCTACACTTCCGGCGTGGAGGACGATCGTTTGAACCGATCAGTTAAGATTCTGAACTGGTAAGTTCATCCTTCCTCCATTCGTGTCTTTTCTGTAAACATGCAAACCCAGATTCTTGGTTGCATGAGCTGATCCTATCATTCTGAGTATCTGTCTGGTTTTATGTTTGTTATAGTTCGTAGAACGTGTTGTAGAACATTAAGGCCTCTGTTAGAAGGAGAACCCTAGACCATATCTGTGAACGTTCGACCACCTTAAGAGGTAAGGGAAGCTTATTCAATTTAATTCGTATGTTTTTACTGTGCTGCATGGACGTTCTGTGAGTTATATGAAGTATGACTTTGTGATATTTGATTTTTTTTTATATGATAATGATTATGAGCTGATGTATGAGGAATATGAAATTGAGCTAGGATATGAATGTATGGAATTATGAAGTTATATGCTGAGAAATGAATTGGAATGTAAATGAATTTTGAACATGAATTTCCCTATGATAATGTACGTTCGTCATTGAACGGTCCTTGACCGTTTGATGTTTCTAGTAGTCTTGTTTGAAATTTGATTCTTTCATTTGGAAAGAACCCTAGTTGAGGACGAGCGTCTTCTTGCGATAATACTGTGCTTGAGCGTTCGACCAAGCGTAGTGCATCTGAATATTCAAAGATAAACATAAATCTTGTATATGTATATGGTAATTATTCTTAAACACAATTCCTATAAAATCTTATTTATCAATCTTTTATGTTAAAAGTTTAGTAGTGCTCGGCTCATATCAGATTCTCATAATGAATGGTGCTCGGTCTTATACTAAGCACTGGAACTCGTTTATAATTAATCATTCTCGATGAAACATCGTTCGTCCAAATTCAGTAGAATCTCTTTTACCGTGTTCGGTCATTGACCGGCATTAGGTTTCTGTATATGAACTATTCTACATATGATTCTTTAAAGTCTTGGCACATTTATATTAGTTTGTATCCGACCTAAAGTCCCCGTACCTGATGTATTCTTCGAGTGTTAGCTGGAGTTCACGAGGGTCAGTTCATTTAACTGATTCATGTTGTAAGTCACGGTCGTCTCATATGGTAAAAGTGTACTCGGTTTATTCCTAAATCAAACGGTAATCCCTCAGTCTTATTCCATTCTAGAACGAGCAACTTCTCAGTCTCGTTCTTAGTGTTCGACCTCATTCTGAGTGAGGACTGAACGTTCGGTATTTATTGTTAGTAGATTTGGTGATAAAGATGAAGTCAAAATGATGGATAATAATAGATGAATAGTATATGAGATGGATAAAATGATGTGGTATATGAACGAGCGTTCCGAGGAGGAACGACTCTTGTATGAATATTGAATTTGGTAAAGTATGACTGTGGGCATGCTAAGCTGGCCGTTCATCCTGATGTTCCGTGAGTACTCGTCTTCACGTAGAGGAGGGTAGTCATGTGTGGGAACAGCAGGAGGTCCTAGTCCTTAGGGGTACTTTGGACAGATAGGGCTAACCTCGGGTGGTAGTTGTTGAGTGTATCCCGGTTACTGCATCACCCGGGTGCACGAACGCCTGTAGCTACACAGATTTCATACAGTCCGGACGGTCAGTCTAGTGATAGGCTTCGTAGTGATACATGTGTTGAAATGCTCTTGTGTGTTGGATTGTTTAACATATATGTTGATGCATGAATTAAATTACATAAGCTTACCCTGTGTTTTCCTTGTGTTGTCTCGTCTTGTCGTTGCAATGATCATCCGTGTGGATGTGAGCAGATGGTGATGCGCTGCTGGAAGAGACGCTAGAAGAAGAAAACTTGATCGAAGTGGAAGTAAAGGCCGAACCGTAGTATGTTCGGTTAGTAGATAGTAGTTTATTATGAGGTGATCGTTCGGTCACCTCCTCTCTTTTGTTGTTATCAGACCGTTCGGTAATTGTCTTTTGTAAATCGTTCGGTCATGATTTCTCTTATCTTGAACAGTTTAGTTGGAAATTTTATGTAAGGCCGTTCGGCCGTAATCGTACGTTGTTAGTGTAAAACTGAACTGATATATTATTAAATGTAATTAATTCTATGATATGGTTTATTACTGTATTTTTGGGATGTTACAATTTTCATTAATAATTTATTTACTATATATTAAAAAATATCGTTAAAATATTAAGAAAATATTATTTTGATATATATATACATACATACACCGAGACACGCACGCGCATGATAGCAATAGACTAAATAATAAGTATTTGGTATAAAATTATATCTTTTATTTATTTTTATATCTTTTCAGTCTAGGTTTAAAAGAAGTCTATAAATATAGTATGTCCTCACACAAATAATATTCACTTAATTTTCTTATATACTTCTATGTAATTTATATTGCAGTATTTCTCCTTTTGTTCTTCTCTTTTGAAAACTTCATATTTTATTTCAAAGATTTTTTTAGATTCATTCCGTATAGATTTACAGCATTTACTATCTAAAATAAAAAACAAAATCATAATAGAAACATTTTGTTTTATTATTTTTTATTATTTTAATTTCTGTCTTTATTGTTAAGTTTTTCTTTAAAAATAAAGTTTAGAATTCGGTATCTAATTACGAGTGTATTTTTATGACTACCGAGTAGTGAAGATATAAAAAGTCCGTGAAAAAATTGGGATTGAGTTTTTTTGAGTATTTCTTACAAAAAATGGGAAAAAGATTCCCAAATTAGCGTGAGGGTTTTCTTTTCTCTTTTCAAACTACTGCCTCGTCCACTGCGCAGCCATTGCCCTCTTTGTCCGTCACCATCAATGGCGGCGCCAATGGGGAAAGACGATTTGAATTATGAGTTTGCGTGGGGCAGGAAGCGAGGCATGGGTGGAAAGAAGAAGGACGTACAGTTCTACGAGTCCTTCACCTTCGATGGTGTGCAGTACGCTCTCAACGATACCGTTTATCTCCAAAACGAAAGCTGCGACGTGCCTCACATAGGGAAGCTAATCAAGGTCTGGGAGAATCGCGACAAGTCGAGGAAAGTCAAGGTCCAGTGGTTCTTCCGCTCCCGCGAGATTCAGAAGTTCTTGGAAGGGATCCAAACCAAGGAGAACGAGTTGTTTTTGGCGTGCGGTGACGGCAAGGGCTTCGCCAATGTTAATCCTCTCGTAAGCTTTCGACTCTGAATCCTTTCCCCATCGTTTTGAATATTTCTTGGATATTCTTCTGCCGTTTATAGTATTGTTGGCTATTTCGTTGTCGTTTTCAATATTTTTATTTTTCTGAGTTTCGGATTCTAAATACTTTTGCTGTCATTTTTAGTATTGTTGGCTATTTTTATGTCTATCGTTTTCAAAATTATCGGCTGTTGTTCCGTCGTTTTGGATTCTGAAACTTATCTTTGTCATTTGCTTTAAGCTAATATACTGTTATTTAGACTAACTTTTGATAAGTTTTTTCTCTTGTTGTTTTGAAGACTTTTGGCTATTTTTTTCTGCCGTTGAGTCCTTGTGGCTGTTTTTTTTCTATCATTTAAGGTTTTGTCTATTTTTCTGACGTTTTGAGGCTTATTTGCACCAGGAAGCTATAGTTGGAAAATGCAATGTCGTTTGCATTTCTAAGAATATTGGAAATTCGCAACCAAAGGCTGATTTTGTGTTCTACCGTTTCTTTGATGTTGGACAACGCAAAGTAGTGGACCAGACAGATGACAAGATTGCTTGAACTGAAGGTATTAGGTGATCTTATTCGTTTTTATGCGATGTAAAAGATTTATCATTGTTTTAGTTTTAAGATAGCTTTTGTTTTTAAACTAATTAGCGGATTTTTCACTCTTGACGTTCCCAGCTGAACTTTTTGTAGCTACCCTTGTGGTTATCTAAAAACTTGGGTTTTAAGAAAAGAAAGAAAAATCACAACATTGTGATTTAAAAGATTGATCATTTTTTTTTGTTTTAAGGTAGTTTTTTTTTTTTTTGAAAAATTAGGGGATTTGTCACTCTTATATTCCCAGCTGAATTTTGAACCCGTCTGGTTTAAGTTATTATCTAAAAAACTTCGGTTTTAAGAAAAGAAGGAAAAAATCATAAGATTGTGTATGACAGCTTCTGCCTTGGTGTTTACTATCAAAGTGAAGTTATTATCTTCAATTGTGTTGTTGGGGAAAGCTGAGAAGGGAGCTTCTTTTGTTTGTTTGTTTATTTGTTTTTCTTGTGTTTTGGGTCTCCCAAGTGGTGTCCGCCTCACTTCTTTTTACTGTTTGAATCCCCACGTTTTAGCTCTAATGGTAACTTAGCCTTAGCCATTGGTTTGAAATGAGTGTGTTTAGCTGATACTTTGCTATAACTTTTGTTTTCGAAATTGAGGTTTTTGTTGTTGAATCGATTGTTTTTCTCAACTGTTGCAGTAATAAATATTTCCACCAAATGAGATAAACGACGCTTGTTGGAGCTGTGGAACTCAGTCTTGACAAGATAGAAAGCATTGAAGTTAATATCTCGGGTAAATTAGTTAGTTTGCCTGTAATTGAAAAGTTTGGTGACAAATATGTTGACGTACACCATACATAATGTTACAAAAAATGCTTACGAAGTGTATATGTCTGGAGGGATGCTAAATCTACATGACAAGCCTTCTAATGAAGGGAAAATATGGTCATTCAAATATTTTTTCGGGTTGGGAAAGCTTCTTCTTCAGGGTGAATAAAGGATTTTCATATTTGTGTTGCTGTTACTGCAGTAGTTAGATTGTTAGTAATACTGCTATTGTAATTAATGTAATTAATTTATTTAGTTTTACCACATTTCTACTTTAAGTAAGTTATTGCTGCTGCTACTGATATTTAGGAGTTTGCTTTAGTTTGTACACACTAGTGGCTATGAAAACATTTTACAGTACTAATGATATTTTTCTAAGTTATTTTATTTAATGTGAGAAATAAAAGGAAATGATTGTAATTTAATTTTACTATATGCAATAATCAATTAGTTTGTTGAAATGCTTAACTTAGGATTAACTTCGGTATTGAATTATCCACGATTTTGTATTGAATTTGAATTATTTTAATTTCAACTTGTATTAATTCTTAAGCCGGGGGCCACAAGGGCGAGGTTTAGAAGATTTAGGTAACTAATAATGTCACGCCTACGAGACTCAATTATTTACTACTAATAAGATAATACATATGAGATTTATATTATCCATTAGATAAAGATTGTCTAAGATGTTGACGATTTTGATATTAACTAATAGTATTATGTTTAAGAGATCAATAAGACTCATAACGTAACATGTACAACATGGACATGAACGAGTTGGTAACTAGAAAAGTTATAATTCAAAACTCGTGGTATTTGTCATTATAAAAAGAACAGAGATTATGGTCTAATACTTTAATATAAACATTAGACTATTTCTTAATGGAAATTTTTTTATGTTAATAAATATGCTAGTTAGTGAATTAATCTTTATTACTTTTACAAACCTTTTAATGTGTATTTTGTGAAACAAAAGTTCATCTTCATACATAAGAACCTTCTAATGGTTCACAACATGTGTAAGACGGTCTGAGTTAAATCGTGATGCTTAATCAAATTGTAACAAAATAAATTTTTGTTAGACATAAAATCCAATATATAAGATCTGATTTGCTTGGATTTTATTAAACACTAAAGTTAGCATCCAACACACTAAGGCTTCTGATGGAAGCATTTTCAAGGAAGTATCGGAAGATAAGAAAAATTAATAAACTTCTAAATTTACTGAAGAACAAAGATTTTCGTCTTCTAAAGAAAGTTATCCGGAGAGAATAAGGAAAATGTTACTCCCATTTATGACCCAAAAGAGAACAAGAAGACAAGCTTATAAGCAAATCAAGTCTCATTAATTCAAATGTGAATGCTACAAGAGCACAAGAGGTCATATTTATAGAAGCACAAGACCTTGCTGTTACATTCAAAGGAATGTAGGACTCAAACAATCAAAAGATGGGCCGAAACATGAAGCATTTTGACTCACACCTCCCTTGCATGGAGTGCCTCATTTTAGCCAAAATTAGGTTGATTCCATATGATGTGGGATTCCTATGCATCCTCTCTTTACATTTCACCTTGTAGGTCCAATCATTTCATCATGTACCTTTAAGAAATTTTAAAATCCCAAAACTGTCTTTTATAATTCAAAAAACTCCACATCTCACTTTCTGTTACTTAATCAGATTTCAAAATCTCATGAATGTTTTTTTCTTTATCGAATTTCGAAATCTAATGAAAATTTTTTTATTTTCTTTATCAGATTTCAAAATTTGATAAAGCTTTTGAAAAATTATTTATCGAATTTTAAAATTTAATGAAAAAAAAAATCTTTCATCGAATTTTGAAATTCGATAAAAAATATAATTTTTAAGGTTATTTTTGAAAATTAGAGATGTAGAATGAAATATTTGGAAGTGGAATTACATTGAGTAATGTTTGGAGGTATTCGGCCATTTTGCGTGACCCAAAAGAAGCCCAATTAGGAACCAATAGAGAGCCACACGTGCCTCTACAAAATTCGACAAATCAATAAAGTAAATTACACCTAATTAAAGATAAAGAGAGGTGTGGAAGGTAGAGGCAAAGCATTTGAATGTTTACTGGCTAATCGGTCCTAATTACCTTTTAATCAGAACACATATTAGCATCATTTACCTGCTGTATTAATGAATGGTAGTAGAAGTATTTATGGATGGCAATTTTTATGTGGATACGCTATGATCCTCGCCCTCTGCTACCTTCGCTAAACGGTACATTTATTGGTGATTCATGTCCTTATCTCTTCCTCTAAACGTCCTTTTCGCAGACCAAAATAACTAGCCCATCACACTGCTAATAAACATAATATCAAATATTGCTCATGCATTTTTAGCTGTAACTTTTAATAAAACAATATCTTTTAATAAAATCCTAAAATAAATAGTTGTATGAATTATGATAATGTGAAAATTAGTTTTGCTATAATTCTAACACAAAATAAAAGGTTAATTTAAAAAAAATCAAAAGATATAAAATTATCACGTAATAAAGTTTAAAATTTTCATTATATCACATAATAAAGTTTTAAATTTTTACTATGTTGTGATGGTATCAGAGTTTTATTTTAAATTGGGGTGTTACATTTAACATTAGATATTAATACAGTTAGTTAATGCAAAATAAAAAAAATTAAATTATTTTTAATTTTGTAACAAAAATAAGTATTTGTTCTAGTATTATAGTAACTTGTGTTAATTGTTAATAGAAAACAACAATAGACTAGTTGCACATAGTAGATGATAAATATAAAAATCGTTTGTGAAGGATTTGTGAAATGTTCGAACAACTCTTATTCTCAGTAACTCAATCAAATTACAAATTTCACAAAACACTATGAAAACTCTTTTGTATTTTTGTTAAAGAGTTGGTATGCAATAAAAAAATTTAACATTGATTATATATAATTGTCAAGATTAAATTTCATCAACTTCATTATCATGCATTCACAAACATTTCTACTCAATATATAAGTCAAAATCAACATACTCAAATCCTATTAATAGACTTTTGATTAGTCATCAAATTTGAATCCTTTGAATCTTTAACAAGTGAAATCATGCATTAATTTAAAGACTCTAAGATTACTAATGAACCAATTTTTGTTTTTAGATACAACTATTCATTACACATTCAATTTTAAATATAGATTCTAAAGATATTTCCTAGCACCTCAAGAATAAAAAATCAAGCATGAAAATAAGTCACATCAAGCATTAAGCATAATCAAACACTAACTCAAATTGAATAAACATATATATATATATATATATATATATATATATATTAACAACACAATTTTACGCAAGGTGGAGAACAAATTGAAATAACTCTCCATGGTGGAGAACAAATTGAAGAGATACATAAGAAATTGAAACCATAAAGAAGATGAAGCGGTCCTTTCCAAAGGGACCTAGAAGTTACGCCAAGCTTCAATCACACCTCTCCTTCGCACTTCCACCTCCAATGTGCAACCTATCTTCCTCTTCAACCCCAAAAGGGAAACATAACCATGGATAAAGGATGAAACCCAAGGAGGAGAGAGGGAGCTTTCCAACATCCCAAACAACCTCTAAAAGTCTTTCCGAAGCATCCTAGGTGAATCTATTTATGTAAAAAATGAGGAATGTCCAAAACCCTCGCGAAAACATGATTAAATACTCATTTGTGTGCATCAAGACAAACTCACCCAGCGACTTCATTCTCGACTAGCGAGGCTTAAAAGTTGACGCTCTCTGACTTGTAACTTGTTGAACAAGCCATATTTTCGTCTAACGACTCGAATACTACAAGTTTGTACTATATTTTCACCTAGTAAGAAGCTAACTTGCCCAACAACTCAGTCTAGTATAATGGTAGTTTTTTGGTCGTCCAAGAGTAGTCCATGGTAGTATAACCCTACAGGTGAGTCTTTTGCAATGTTGAGTGCAATTCTAGTGATCTTGACATGGATGTTTGTCTAAAAATTCTTTCTTGTTTAGTTATGTTTCCTTGAGTTCTAGCTTGTTTTCCTCCATTTTTCCATTGACTTATTTCAGATACTCAAAATAAAGTAATAAGTATAAAATACTAAAATACAAAACAGTGCAATAGCAAGATAAACTTGAAGATTAAACAAAATAAAAATTATGAAAAAGTTGATTTTTATTCACAAAATTTAACACTAATAAAAAATAGAAAATAATGTTAAGTTTTCTTAATGTTAATAGGATTAGCTTAGCCATTCCTATTATAACACTAACTATTTATTTTATTGTTTATATTTATTTGAATTAGCATTGATTAAGTCGATGAATTAACTTTAACTGCTAAGTGAAAGATATTGTGATCCTAACTATTTTTGTTTAATATTTACATTTACTTTTGTTATAATTGGCTAAACCGACATTAATTTATATGTTATGAATTCATACACATTTGTTACAAAGAATAAAAATAATAAATTATTTTTAATTTAAAGATATTGATTTAAATATGATAATTCTTTTCACTCATAATTGTTCTCTCTCACTTTTTATGTAAATATAATCACACTAATTTTCTCTACACATAAATATCCACATGTTCATCTCTTCACCATAATTTTCCCCTTCACTCATCATGTCCTTCACTCACATTATTTTCCTCACATGTTTGATTCATTCTTTTCTCTTTTGTCTACATTCACACTTATCTCTTTAATCAGTATCTTCCTCTTCTATTTTTTTTTTGTATTTTATTTTGTTAAAGATGGAAGTGTTGTACAAGATTTTTATTTCTTAAATTATTACTATTAATGACTATCAAATTAACACAAATTAAATTAATATTAAAAACATAATTTTTTAGCATGAACTAAATCTTCTATAAATAAATTTTAAAATAAAAATACATTAACTTAATATATGCTAAATGCTTTAATTAAAAATTCAATTTAAAATCAACCCACATACTTTAAAATCAACCCACACACTTTAGAATCAACTTTCAAATTATAACTAATAAATTAACATCTATCATTTTAAAATTACACAACACAAATCTAATACTGTTAACTAATTAATATCGACTTTTAGTTATTAGTATCGTTTCTTAATTGAAATGTTCTATTTTCTTCAAATGCAAAGATCGATTTGAATTTATTTTTCCATCATTATACTAGCTAGCACTGTATGAAATCCTTAAATTTTTCCAATGTACTCGATATCGATCTCTTTTATCCTAACGTCTCTGAATATTAATTGTAATTTTAAGATTTGGTCTGGTACTGCTTTTCTGCTCTGCCTGCTGCCATAAGATTCAGTGCACCACAACACTGCCTTGAGATCCTATCTCTCACCGTTTACAAAACCACATATTCATTCAGTAGTACTGCTACAGTAGTAGTTGACACCTTCATCGTGAGAGTTTAGTCTCTTTCACATCACCACCAGGTACCTCTCTTTTTGCCATAACTCCTTTCCACCTTTTTCTTAATCAAAAACTTCAGAAATTTCTCTTCCCCCACTCATTCCGTTTTCTGATATTTTATAATCCTTTTGGAGTTAGGAGAAATGGAACCCCAGAAAACTCCATCAATAGATGACAGCTTATTTGATATTTTCAAAGATACGGAGTTTGGGGACCTCCTTTCCATCTTGGAGAGCCTACAGGACTCGAAAGATTTTGCCCCCATCAACGATAGTGCTGTTATTATCAACCCAACTTCGAAAGAAAACGAGCAAATCGAGTCCCGAAAGGTCTCAATATCTTCAAGTGTTCCACAAGATTCTGAAACGGAGCTTGAAAGCAAGACAAAAAAGCTTAGCCCCACCTTGGCAGAGGAACCACAGAAGGTGTCTCATATAACAGTGGAGCGCAACCGAAGAAAGCAAATGAATTACAACTTGTCCGTATTGAGGTCACTTTTGCCTTCCTTCTATGCCAAACGGGTAATTAAGTCTTCATTATCGCTTACTTAATTAAACATCACTCCCATATATATATATATATATATATATATATATATATATTCAAATTCTAGAAACTTTCCTTGATTTTACATTTATTACATTAATTTAGTTCAAGAAGAGTTTGCATTCCTGACTTTGTTTTACTCTCCAAATGTCCTTGACATTGACAACTTTAATTAACTTAACTACCTATGAATTTTTCACGATTTTGTATTATGCAATGATGAAATCTTTTTCTTATTCTTGTATTATTTTTAATACAGTTTTTCTTGTAAGCAACCATCGTCTACCAAAAGATTACTCAAGTGTTGCAAAATGATTTGTTTTATCAGCTAGTAGCATATCGAAGAGCGATATTGAAAGAAAAAATATACTTCAAACTAATATATCTACTCTACATCTTTTTTATTCAATACAATATTATATAATTGTAATAAAATGTTAATTAATATAATGTTAATGTTTATATAGTTTTAAATTGAGTGCAGAAAAAGTATAACAATCATTCAATAGGGACACCCAAAGGTAAGATGACACCGAGAGAGAGAGAGTAGCGTAAGTACGAAGGATAAGGAAAAGTGGGTCGTTATCTTTTGATGTACACCTTTTTACATGCATACTTTTTTATAAAAAAATCAAAATAATAAATAATAATAAGTGTAAACAAAATATAATAAAATGGAGTTGCAGTTTGAGTGTAAGGGAGAAAAGTGTCACTAAAGAAAATGTTCTCCTTGGCTTGTGTATGTTGTGATTTCATGCAGTGGTACTTGGGGCTGATTTGTTGTTTTGTTCATATATGAGAAAGGGAGACCAAGCATCAATAATTGAAGGTGTGGTTGATTACATCAACGAGTTGCAACAGCTGCTACAGTGCCTAGAGGCCAAGAAACAAAGAAAAGTTTACAGTGATGTACTAAGCCCTAGGCTACTTTCAAGCACAAGGCCTTCACCACTAAGCCCTAGAAAACCACCCTTGAGCCCTAGAATAAACCTACCCATTAGTCCAAGGACTCCACAGCCTGGCAGCCCTTACAAACCAAGTTACCTTTCTCCAACTATACCCAACTCTCCTACTTCTTCGGCTTCTTCTTCAATCAACGATAATATCAAAGAGCTTGTTGCCAATTCCAAGTCTGTTATCGCCGATGTTGAGGTCAAGTTTTCAGGTCCACATCTTCTTCTCAAGACAGTTTCACCACCAATTCCTGGACAGGCTCTCAGAATAATATCAGCCCTTGAAGACCTAGCACTTGAAATCCTCCATGTCAACATCAACATTGCTGATGAAACCATGCTCAACTCTTTCACTATTAAGGTAACTGTCATGGTGTCAAACCACTGTTTTATTGATATCTTAAGTTAATATTAACAAGAAATTGTATGGTTTAGGGTTTATTGCTATCTTTGAATGACAGCTAGCAAGCACTAGCTCAAATTGAACTCTCAAAAAGCTTGCTAGATCAAGTAGAAAATGTTAAAATAGAGACCATGAAGATGTGGTGCATATTGAATGAAGTAATACAACTAGTAGTTTTGTTTTTGGCTAGTCCTCTACAGTGAAGTACATAACTACCGTGATGTGTAATAAACTATGATATGCAGTACAATTTTCACTGGATTTGTCTGAGACGCCAGGGACGTGTGATGTATCATGGCATCTTGCAGGCATTATCTTTATTTTGGCGAAAAAACATATATTTTATTGGTAGTGGTTTTAAATACTGACCTACCCTATGAAATTATTTATTTCATGGAAGCTAAATTAATGATAATGTATGCATGCTATTTACGTGTTCAGTGTGGTCCATTAATAACTATGGTTTCTTAAATCTGTCCTTTGTAGATTGGAATTGAATGCCAACTCAGTGCCGAAGAACTCGCTCAACAAATCCAGCAAACATTCTACTAAAGATGGCTTCCACACTCCAGAAAGAGCATCTGACCTCACCCTTCCCCTTTTTAGTGTGTTGTTTGTACGTACGTAGCTGCAATATAGTAGACAACATGGGGAACATCCATTTAATTAGTCTCTATCATTTTAGTTCGTTTTCTTTCTTTTCATTAACTAATTACACTTAATTTTAATTACTTTAATTGCTTATCTGTGTCTTGTATGTTACCCTACTGTGTAATCAAGCACTGTGCCAAGCTTTCATTTCTCTCTGAATTCAACTGGTTCTTTCGATTCAAAAATTTATATTTAATTTATAGCTATCGTCATTCCCCTTTTGGTTAATATGATTTACGATAAACACTTAGATCTGTCTACAATGATTGTTCCAACATTAGATTTCATATTGTTTTAGTAATAGTATGCAATATTTAATAGAATATTTTAGTGCAAAAACTGTTGAAATAAAATTCTAACACTGGCCAAGAAATGCTTAAATATATATGATATTGCATTTAAAGCTTTGTCCTGTATTTTAAATGTTATAAACATCGGATACTCAAATCGGTGGCAGTTTATTTATCACAATTTGCAATACCAACATTCAAAATCTAATTCTAGATAGAAAAATAAATAAATAATGGTTAAACCTTTCCATTGATACACACAGCGCTTACAATTAAAGCTGCCTCACAATCTCAAATCCTAAAAGATGTCAACATACATTATAATATAACCATAACTCATAGTCAGGGACGATAAAAAAATCCGCGCCCGCAGATATCCGTGGATAAAATTAGCGACAGATAGTTAATATTTACGGATATTTGCTATCTGCGAATTGCGGGTAGCATGTATTTTAATACCTGTTTATAAACAGGTCAGATTGCGGGCAGACACTATCCATGTCTGACCCGACCCGTTACATCCCTACTCATACCTAACTACTTTATTTTCAACTAGCTCAATACCTTAATTTATATAATGATGTGTGGGATCTATGGTGGAAGTATTTGAAGAATTTAACTATTTTCTTCAAGATTGTAGAGATTTGTAATGATGTAACACTCCATTTGAAATATAGGAAAAGCGCACTTTATCAATGACTATTTATTAACCGTACTGATATGTTGGTAAATGTTAATTATTGACAGATACATGTGTTTATCGATGAAAATGTTTGTCGATAATTTGTATTTATCGATAGATTTATAGATGAATGTATTTGTTTCATTTATCGATGATTTTTTTTTGTCGAAAATGTATTATTGATTTAAATTTTCAATAGATAAATTTGTCAATATGTTCTTCGATTAAATCAGGTCAAAGTTTAGGATTTCCCTCTCCAAATTATCTCTTTGTATGCTCTGCTAGTCCAGTTCTCTTTCACTCCAGTCCAATGTTCTTTCTTTCATTCTTACACTCGTCTATTGCGTTGAGAGATCTTCGTCTATTCCATCAGGCTATCTAAGGCGTTGATGCGTTGATGTGGGATTCCCAACAGTATGCATTGCATGGACCACACTATTACATAGATCCCACGGTGGGTACGAAATATTCTTATAAGGAACGAATGATTTTGATGGTCGAAATGAATCTCTCTTTGTTTAAAAAGAGAAGATCTATCTGCAAAAGACTTTTTAATGCTAAAGTCAATAAAAGAGTTTATATATATATATATATATATATATATATATTTATCATACTAATTTATCATAAATGTTGTAAGTTTTTATTATGTTTTATATATATATATATATATATATATATATATTTTGATATATAACATAAATGGTTATTTATGATATTATATCATAATCAAACTACTAAGATTTATTGATATATTTGTTAATATACAATAATTATACTAACAAATATTTCTATTAGTATTATTTAGCCATTAATAACTAAATGAACATTATTAAATTATATTCTTTAATTATTAGTTGAGTCAAGTATCCACATATAATAATATAAATAATTTAATAGTAAGGACCTTAACACAATCTCTTACTAGAATTTGAAAAAAAAATATTTGTTACAATAATGTGAATTACTTTTTTTTATGATAACAAAAAGAAATAAAATTATTATTTTTATTATTATTAATAAATTAAATTTAAATAACTTTTACAATTTTATTGTGAGAAATATTTATTTTTTGTAAATAATTTTTTACTGTGATAGTTATTTTACTTTAAAAATAGTTAAATTTCAGAAAAAATATGAAATCGATAAAAATGAATAAATTAAACTTAAAAAATAAAATTGGTGAAATAATTATTTTAATTTTAAAAGATACTTTAAGAATACAATTGAAAACAATATACTAAAAAGAGAAAATTTCTTTATATAATAATATGAATAATTTAATAAATACCTTGGTCAAGGGACTCTAGACGGTCTCGTTCTAGAATTTGAAAAGAAAAACACGTTGACATGTGACAATCACGTGTGCGTCACCTAAAATTTTCATATACAATGCTGATTTAAACTGAATTAGAACTCCGTAAATGATATAGTTAACGAATTAGCCACTTGAAACAAAAGAAGTTCTACTTTTACATTCTCAAGAACAAAAATAGGATGAAACTTTTTCTAGAAATTAAAACCCAATCCAAAAGAACTATAGTCCACAATTTTAAAGTTTAAATGAAAATTAATACACACCGGATTCGGTATCCTAGTGCGTAATGTGATTGCTAAAATTCATAAATAAGTTCTACAGGGCCTTGTTTGAATATAGTTTCTAAGATCAGTAAAATATAAAGCAATTTACATGAATCAGTATGGGTGTTTGGAAATGCAAAGGAGTATGTTTTTGTGGCAACACTTCGTAACATAATGATAAAGATTATTTTTTAAAATTAAAATAATTTTTTTGTCATTTTTTATCTTTTAAGTATTGATTATTTAAATTAATTAATAATATTTTTAACTATTTAAATTTAATAAAATTTTAAACTAAAATAATTATATTCTGGTTTCAGTGACAGTTTATTTATATTTAATAGTTTTTTAAATTAAATTAATTACTTATAATAATAAAAAAAAGACACACATCCATGCACTAGTTTTCATAATTATTCTACCCTGGCAACCCAAAAGTGATATGTGACACAGAATTTGATTACATCTCTGCAAGTGAAGTTCTAAGCCCTTTCCAAGAATCTCATACAAATTGGGGACGAACCTCAAACAAAGCAAGAATAGATGAAGGGAGAATCCACAATCCATCCCCACATATCAAACCAGAAGCAATTGCTGGAAGCATCAAAGTAGCGTCTTTGGTTTTTAGTACGTGCCATGCATACACGATTAAACTACCCACACACATGTCAATAGCAAAGTATCCACCCACTACAAAAGGTACAGCCATTGCCATTGGAAGTGGGATCCATCTCCCAATGTTTTTGGGGTTAAAATCTCTCACCAAGTTGGCTGCCACAGAAAATGCAAAGAACCCACAACACAGGTGCAGACAATGGTTCGGAAGGGAAGAAAAGCCTTCCACACCAAGAATCGCCATGTTTCTGTAAATGATCGCATATGGGGCTTTGTATTCACCATCTGGATTCCCCACATCGAAAGCCTTGTAGAAAAGGAAGAATGTCAGAGGAGCAACAACACAACCTATTGCTGTGCCAATAGCTTGACCAACGAGCATTGATCGAGGGAAGTGAAGGTCAGATGACCGGTCTTGAAATCTTGCATCAAGTCAGAAGAGGTGGAAACAAGAGACTTGATCACGCCACAACCAACGAGTCCAGCAACCACGCCGTGCCTTTTCCCACCTAATGCAGCAAGCACAAAGAGAGCCACTTTCCCGTAGTTATAGGCCATGTTCATGTCAGTTAATCCAGCACCGTATGCGTTGCAGAAGCTTAGAGTTGGTGCTAGAATATACGCAACCACCACATAATACCACTTCACCTCAGGGAAAATGAAAGGGATAGCTATGATAGAAATGGCAGAGAGCAGTATGTACCCTGACAATGCTAACCACATTGAATGCTTTCTCTTATAAACACTTGGTTACGTTTAAGATCATCGGGACCCTGGTTATCTGAAACTGAAGCTGCACCCAATATTAGATTCTTTTTTAAATATGACTTACACAAACTATAAACCACTCTTCAGCTTACGTGATTTTTTACTCCTCCTTTCCATGGTGGCATGGATATTTGTGGCGGTAAAAGCAAAATTTTGGCGAAATTGTACAACCCATCACCGAGGATCAATGCTATGGAAATAAAAACCTGCATCAAGAAAATAGGGGAAGGTTACTTAAGGCCTGAAAAATGGAAGAACTTAAATAAAATTAGATTGGAGAGTCTTTTATTGTAGTTCGTTTCTGACCCTGTAACCATTAAGACTCTTCATACTACTTTCTGGTAAACTCTCAGGGAACCATTGTCCTTTTAGTCCCCTGATCAATGGCCACATAATGCCCCAAGAGAGAACAGCACCGAAAAGCAAGGATAAGTTGACAAGATGTGAACAAATCATTCCTGCTCCAACGTAAGTCATGCTGAAATCGAAGTAGAATCTGCAAAATTCACACATTTTTTAATCATGAAGGCCAATTATTTGATGGTTCACACTCTAGAAGAAAGATGAAACCACGCACGAGTTTTTCCATGCTTTCAATCCGAAAGTAGGAAACTGAACAAATCCGCATTGCACTCCACCAGCATAGAACCATTGGAAGAAAGACCAAAGGAAACTGAACGAGAAGAATTTCATAAAACCATGAACCTGCTTCCTGTGAAAGATGTAATAAACTAGTTTAATACGTATTAAAACTTGCTACGTTCAACTTGAAAAAGACAGAAGATGAAAAATAAAAGCTTATTCATACTTTGCCATCTCATCACCTTTGGGAGCATGGAATCCATTAATAAGGACGGCTGTAGCAGTTCCACTTGGATAACTCAATTTGTAATCAATGATCATCAACTGTAAATACCATACTTTGGATCAGATCAGGCAGCAACACAATTCAAGTTACTTCCAACCAATTAATTTGAAACAGAATTCATCACATCTATATTGAGAATAATAACCTTTGACAACCAGATATGTTCAATTAATCAAGTAAAAACCATTGAAGGCTGCTCATCATAAGAAATACCTTCCTAAGAGGAACCAAAATCGCTAGCCCGACAAAGTATGTTACAAAGAGAAAGGCTGTCATCCAACCAATTCCAGGCTCCTTGGTAATTGGAGTATTCCCCGGTGTATCAACCCCTACTTGCTCATACGTTTTCCTATTCAAACCCAATAGGTGGGACCCAAAACCACCTACATATAATCAAGTAAAAGTCAAAAACCGACATGAACAAACACCATCACTTATTCATTAATATACACAAGAATTATAAAATTCAATTTAACTTGTCACCTCCGAAAGAAGTGCTGTAGCATGCAACAGCACAAGTTTGAATTATGGTATTCTCCTGTCTAGTGAAAGGTGTTGTAACAACATTAGCTTTTTCAAGCAGCACAGTCCAAATTCGAACAAGCACAAAACCAAGGAGTGCTGCTGAAACGTTCAGATTTGGAACAAGTCCGGTTGAGAGATTCAGCTTCATCACAATCACACTATAAATGATACCAATGAAGAAGCTAGTTATTAGTCCTCGAATTGTGATCTGACTTTTCCATGATGCCATGCTACTTTGGCCCTCTGGCTCTTCTAGTTCAGCATTTTCGATATCATCATTGTCACAGTTCTGAATCTCTTCTAGTTCTTCGTGGTTTGAAGTGTTCATTGAACCAATCTTCCAATAAAAATTGACAGTTAGAAAGGAAACAATTGCGTTCAAGTGTCTACCCTGCTACATCTCACTTGGCATCTCTATTTAACTTGCAATTTAGAAATCTAGATTTGATCAACCATAATAGATATGACTAATACATCTTCATAAAACATTAAGTGACACAAAACAAAAGGAATGAGAAAATCCTCTTTTCTTATCTATCATCTCTGTTTTAAGAAGTGTCCATATTGCAAACAGAGAAACTCCAGCCCAAATTTGGTAACAAGTTATAATTTGTAGGAGTAAATTCGAGTCACCCACTTTGTTGTAAGAAATAAAGAGATAGAAAACAAAAGAAATGACAAAAGTTCTTCCTTTTGTGCCATATATGCACACACTTGCCTGGAAACAGATAAATTTAAAATATTTCTTTCAAAAAATCTCTCAAAGAATCTAATAGAAAGAAAGACAAAACCTTTTTCAAAATAAGCCAAAATCAAATGTCATACCTCAAATTTTCCTTTTGGATGAGAAAAGAATGGAGTTCAATGACAGGATGATGCAAATTGAAAGCAGTGTCGTCGAAAGAACACAATCCTCCAATGATCCGAAAAGACAAAATGGACATGCATCACCTTCCCCGATTCCAAAACCTCCGAACGCTGTACAGGATCACCATACAAGTTTTGGTGTACGTGTTTGCGATGAGTAAACTCAAAATGGGGCAGATTAGAATCTCCCAAACCTTTGTGAGGCTTTGATAATCTTGTCAGAATCAACCTTATAAGAGAGACTGCACAAACAGAGATTCGCAAACGGTGCAATATTTATGCCGGTGCTAAAAAAGGAAAAAAAGAAAGAAAAAAAGGTACATGGCATCTCATTTAACAAACACTTCACCAACTTTCATTGTACCAGTGCAATGCAAAGCTCAAGTGTGCTGTACTACAAAGTGTAAAAAAGGAAAAAAAAAGAAGCTTAATTGTTGCACAGCAGTACGAAAACCATTTTTTTTCTCGTGAGTTGAACACGCGTTTGGCTGTGAGCACCGAATGAAAACCATTGTATTTGACTCAGGTATGGAGTCATTATGGTTATTTACGATAGGGGTGTGGCTTTAGCATGTAACCAAGTAAATGCGGAGAGAGAAACTCGCTACAGGTCAACCACCGATAAACCCGCGAATGATAATAACAGTGCATACGTATGAAAAAAGAAACACGCATGGTGGTGCTAAATGTGTTAAATGAGAATGTTTAATGCCTTACGTTGACATTAAGCTTTTTTAAATATGATACCATCTTATTAAATATACATTTTCTTTCTGATTATAAGACAATATATATATATATATATATTAGCATTCTGACATGTCCTACACCGGAATTTTTCAATTAAAAATAATATTTATTACATAGAAAAAAATATAATATTTCCTTAACATTTGTTGTACAATAATTAATTTGATTTCCAAAGTTAATAATATTGATTTGAACTTAAATGTTTTGTAAATATTTTATTATAACTTTCTATTATATAACAGGGATTGAAAATAATTATAGAGAAGTTTGAAATATTGATCAAGTACATTCATCTACATTTCATCCACACTAAGCAATTAAGAAACATAAAATATTATTGGAAAAATATTACAATTATAGGAGAAAGTTTATACCTTATATGTATTATGAAATGCTACATGCTCCTGTTTTTTAAGTTTTTTAAACTTTTTATACACCATGCATAATTTTTTTGATCTAGGTTAACTTTTTTAATAACTTTTTAACAATAAATTATGTATCACTATTTTATTAGTTCATATATTTAAAAAGAATCAATCAAGAAATACCACGTAAGCGGTTGTAAAAAAATTGTAAAAAGAAGTTGTTAAAAAAAAAATTTCCTACTTTTGTGTAGTCATTTTCATCGTTTTCAATCTTTTTTTTCACTCTAAAATTAATAACATATATATAAAATATTTAATATAAAAGATAAAGTACAACTTTTGAAAATGATTAACCTTACCTCTTATTGATTATCATTTTACTTTAGGAGACCCTCTAAACAAGCCTTGATGAATGTTGAACTAGGAGGAAAACCTAGAGAAGATGAAGAAATTAAACAAATTTTCATGGAACTTGATAAGAAGGATGACTGTTGTAGTTGACGCGATCAAATTAATACTACTAAACTATAGCAACTTCATTATTAGTTCAATCCTTAGTTGTCTTCCAACGAACACATAATTGATTATTACAAATTAGTTCTTATAAAAATTATATAAAATGTTAGTAAAATAAAATAATAAAGAAGATAAAGATAAATAAAAGATTAAAAAATAACATAACAAAATATAGAAATAAATAAATTTATAAAGGATTTAAAAAGACTAAAATAATGATAAAGAAATAGGATGATTTCACTATTTTTTTTTCAAAATAAGATTCATCATTGGTTATACAAAGATTATTGTTCAATTAATTATAATTTTAGAGTTTCAAATTAATTAATGTAAATTCTTAATTAATTTGTTTTCATAAATAATAGAGACACACAATGTAAACTAGACCTAGACGAGTTCACTTTCCAAAATTCCAAAAGTTTTTCGAAAACCAAATACGAAAATGCAGCACCACATTTCAAGATTTCACGACTTATATAAAGTCTTATAACCTTTAAACTGCTATGTACCATCCAAGATCATCAATCATGCTCGAACCATTCAACACTATTGGTCTCACATCCTTAACAAACCAGAATTTTATTTCTAATAAAATAGTAAACTAATTCTATCTTGACCACAAACACTATATTGCACAACAACTAAACACTCTTTCTGGTCTTGACACAACATGCACAATAACATACCCCAACAATGCAGCAAGGTAATCAACCACACTAGATCCAAAACAAATAAAACAGTCAACCAATAAACATCCATCCACCCAAACTTTCCTAGTAAAAAATATACTGCATATATGACGAATTGGAAAATAAAGACTAGGAAACATGAAACCAACTTGACTGCTGCTTTCTAAATGCCCAAACCTCACATTAACTTCTAAAATCTAAGGTTAGCATCAACTTGATTATTTCCATTAATTAAATTAGGTCTCCTATGCTAGT
>JAFNIE010000581.1:0-29505 GCA_027742785.1 Vigna reflexopilosa
AAATCAAGGATCTTCCTCAAACTATAAATGCTATGGTTGTGAAGAAAGGGGACACTTAAAAGCTGACTGCCCAAATCAAAAGAAGAGTGAAGAAACAAAAGAAAAGAAGTTCTTCAAGAAAAAGAAGGCCTACATCGCATGGGACGATGACAATAAAACAATTTCTGATTTGAGCAAATCTGTTGAAGAGGCAAACATCTGTTTAGTGGTAGAGGATGACGCTGGAAGCCAAGTAAGTACATTTAGTGATTCTGATAATTATAATCAATATAGTGAAAGTGAATTGCATGAAACTTATGCTGCTTTAATAATAGAATGTGAAAAATTAGATAAAGCTCATAAGAAATTGAAAAGGGATTTCAAAGAATTAAAATTGAATTTTGAAAATACTCTTGAAAAAATTAAAAATTTAAATTTAAATTTTGAAAATATTTCTGAAGAAAATTAAAATTTAAAATTAAATGTTGAAAATCTTTCTGAAGAAAATAACAATTTAAAATCAAATATTGAAAATATTCTTGAAGAGAATAAAAAATTGAAAAATGAAATTTTATTTTTTGAAAAAGGTAAATATATTAGTAGTGATGAATGTGCTTCTTGTGAAAATTTTAAGAAACTACAAAAAAACTCAACCTTAGGAGAATGCATTAAAAATAATAAAAATAAGGTTTTTAAAAATAAGTATGTTCCTAAAATTAAAAATAAACATAATAATAGAACCCGTAAAACATGGGTAGAAAAAGGAACAATTTATAGGAATACAAACTTTATATCATGCTTTTATTGTATGAAAAAGGGTCATACCTCAAATAAATGTAAAATTAAGCATTATGGTGTTCCAAGTGGTAGATATGTTTGGGTTGTAAAATGATCTCAATTTTTTTTATATAACCAAAGGACAATGTTTAACTTTTAAGATTTTTTTTTAAATATTTTAAATTTTTTTTTTTGGAAAAACAAATTTTAGAAAATTTTTATTCCATGCATGTTGTCTTTGATAAAATTGTGGACCTTGAGGCAAAACCTCTTGAGTCAATTGAATCAGATGCAGGTAATGATGAAGACTTGGAGAAGACAACAAATGATCCAAAGAATGATGACAATCCCCAAAACGAAGATCTCAACAAAATATCTTTACACGACGAATTTGGAGATATATATAAAGGGGTAAACATTAGAAGAGATATAGGATTTTTAGAAATCTCTTAGGATTGCAATTTTTTTATTTTGTGCATTTTTGAAAATTTAGCCATATTTTTTTTATGCTTTAAAAAAAATCCTATTTGATATGATTCATTGTATGTTTAAACATGATTTTTAAAATTCTTTATCCCAAAATTTTATGCTTCAAAGCTCTTATTGTGTATGTTTGAATGAATCTTTAAATTTAAAATATATTTAGCTCATATGCATACATGCTTTTATTGAGGGAGAGTATTATCTTAGTGGAAGAACATGAAACACAACTTTTTAATTATGATAAAAAAGGGGGAGAAAATGTTTTAAAGCTTATTATTATTCTCTAATGCTCTTTTCCTCCATTAGTTGTGTTTTTATCCAGATTATTACTAAAAGCTTTAATTCAAACGAGTTTTTGATCATCATCTAAAAGGGGGAGAATGTTAGCAAAATGGTGAAGATGAAGTTTTCATAATGTCCAAATCATGTCAAGATATATCAAGATTCATGAACATCCTTTGAAGATTTGTTTTTGTTATAAAAAGCTTTTGTAATAATTGTAGTTTAATATTTAGGACTTAGATTTGTAGTAGGTTTTGATTCTTGTACCTTCATACTTTATATTTGCTGTTCAGAATATTTGCTGAGCGCGACTTCTGCAGAATTTTTTTTAAGTCATTTGGGCTCAACGTGGGTGAGGCCCAATTCATTTTCTTAACCCTCTAGGGTTCGCCCAAGCCTCTCATTTCAGATTTTTCACTCCTTAGCCACACACAACACTTAACCTAAGTGCTCTCCCACTTTCCCCCTTCATTCTCCTACCAATAATCATCTTTTCACCCACTTTGCTTCATTCCATTCACTAAGTTTGGGGTTTTCTTGTGTGCTATTTCTGTTAGGGTTTATACAAGACTGTGATTTCCCCAATTTCTTTGTGCATTCTTCACAGATTTGCATATTCATTCAAGTAAGTATCATGTATTTTATGATTTATGCTCTTGAAAGTTTGATTCTTGATGAATATTCATTCCTATGCATGATACACTGTAAATGTTGATGTTTGAACCGATTGAAATGTGTTATTGAAGATTGCAATAATGAGTAAAGCATGTGTGTGATGTTTAAGACCAGGTAGGGCCATTTTTGGTGTTTTACTGGTTGGCACTAAGGGCCCTTTCTTAGGGGCGCTTAGCGCGATTCTGCAGGTTACAAATTTATGGTTTTCTAGCTGGTTTGAGTTTTCTGGTTGTTTGAATTGGTGCAGGTGACGATGAAGGCCCCCTGTTTTGCCCTCAGCACTGACAAGTAGAGTGTGCTTGATTTTTGATTTTAAGATACTGATGCTTGATGATTTCTACGTTTGTGTTGTGAATTTTTGTGGTGCAGATATGGCATCCTCTTACGGTAAGAAGATAAAGACCATTGCAAACAAAAATGACAGAGGAACAAAGAGGAAAGAGCATGTGTATGCCAACAAGTTCCTAACTCCCATGCATGAAAGGCATTTCCAAACAGTGCAACGTAGAAGATTGTTGATGGAGAGAAAGGTTGGACTAATACCTACCATGGCTCTACAGTTTGGAAGGGAGCTTGAGAGAAGACAGTGGGAGAATTTGACCTTTTATCCAGCACTGCAAATATAGTTGTGGCAAAGGAATTCTACACAAATGCAAGGGGATTAGGTGATGGTCATCAAGAGGTGTACACTAGCTACGTAATGGGGAAAACCATACGCTATGATGTTGTCACAATTAACAGATTCCTAGGCACAAAATAGACTAGGGAGCAGTGCCAATTTGACTTGGCCATAAATGAAGGTACTGATTATGTTGATGTAGAAAGGGTGTTGTGTGTTCCAAGTGGCCACTTCTAGAGGAATAGGCAAGAGTCGCCTATTCATATTAGAAGATCATATTTGACACCCCTGACGAAGTATTGGATAGCTTTCACACATGCCAACATCTAGCCTTGCTCCCATGTTTCTGACATCACCATAAACAGAGTTGTATTCCTCTACTCTGTCGTCAAAGGATTGAATATTAATGTTGGGCAAGTGATAGCTGACGAGATCAAACATTGTGCATGTGCTGTAAGTAATAAAGCACCTCTGGGACACCTTCTCTGATTACTCATCTATGTGAGATTATAGGAGTTAATACCTCCACACCACCGATGGAACTATCGAGAAAAGAGATTGATGTCTCCTACTATACCCAATATTGTATTCTGGATGAGGCGGGCCAACTAGTACTATCACAAATTTTTATATTTTTTCATCAATAAACATATATTACTTTTTAAATATTATAACTTTAAGTAATAAAAGTAAAATATTTTTTTTTAAATTTAATTTTATTAAATGATTAAGTAATAGAAATTATAAAAAAAAAAGACTATATGAAAAAAATAATATTTTAAATATATTATATTATTTAACATAATATTAAATAATGTCTCAATCTTAAACAAACCAGTATCCAAAACCAAAATCAAGTTGAGAAGAAAATAGAAAAAACAAAATGTAAATTTGAAATCTTCAAATTCTTCATTTTCAGGTCAAATTTGAAATTCTCTAATTTTAAGCAATCCAATAAGTTTAATGAGAATTTCAAGATAACTTCTTTTAATTATTTACCAAACAATATATTAAAAAATAAATTACTTTATTGAATTTCCTTATCCAAACACACTATTAGTACTTGTCAAATGAGTAGATTTTATTTTTTATTCTTATAAAAAAATATATTGGTTGTTTTAAAATTGAGAATTATCACTCTTGGTTTTAGTATTAAATAACACTGAGTATCTTGAGAAAAAAGTTAAATGATCAAATAAATACTATTAATTGATATAATATATTGTTGGTATATGTCACTTAAAGAAACCTCTTGAGATTCATAAAATAGTATTATTAATTTATCTTAAAATAAACATTAGGAATTAAAAAGAGTAATATAAAATTTTAGAGAAATATGAAAAATCAAAGAAAAATATTTTATAAAGACTAAAACTAAAATTCAAACATTATATAAGAACTAAGGAGTGATCTTAAATTTTTATAACGAAATATATATTTAAGCCTGTTTTACATTTGTATATATTGAGGAGTATCATATGTAATAAAATATATATTACTGTATTGAAGTCATATCGTTATTTTGTTATGAAATATATGTTCATATTTTATAAGTACTTGCTCAAGGTTCATTTCTAGTTGCGATATATTTCTTGGAATTATTAATATTGTAACTGAAATGGTATTGTTATACATATCCAAAATTACTTAGTTAACTCTTTTCATATTTTTAAGAATACTTTTTAAATATTAAAACAGAAAATAAAAGTTGGAGTTGGAGTATAAAATAAATTCTTACATTTTCATGAGCATATTTTCATCTTAAATTAACATGGTATTAAAAATTGCATAGACAAACAAAATATTAAAGGGTTCTGTTGAAGAGAAAAAATCTATTTATAAAGTGTTTGTGCTAACCACACTACATAAAAGAGAATCCCCTGAAGGAAAACTTTATGAAACCAAATTGACCACCACAGTAACAAATAAATAGTATACGAAAGTAATTCACTGTAACAACTTTATACAAAGGGAAATAGTGTTACACCATGCTATAATCTCTTATGGTGTTTCAGGAATTTAGAATCAAACAACCTTGAAAACTGTTTATCAACACTTTTATTAAAAGTCTCCCATAGATTAAAATTAAAACTAATATAAACTATACAGTGTTGGATATAAAGTCTGACATCGAAAAAAAAAAAGAAATTGACATGGGTTTATGTAAGTGCAAATATCATCTTAGAAGTGAATTAGACTTCAATCTCCTTTTTAATATTTTTCTTCGTATTAGGTAAAACAGAACTTGGAAAACCTTAGATGTAATTAACATTCATGCATGTCCTTTGTAAGTTATTACGTCAAACTGTTGTTACTTCTAGACTCCTTTCGGTACCAAAAATCAACATCACATACGAAGATACACGTTTCAAGATAAAATCTGTAACTAAACATATAATTTGAGTATACATTTTAATTTTATTCGACAAGGATAAAAAACTAACATGAATTCTAGCAAAATCTAGTACAAACGGACTCAGTGAGGTCTGATGAATCTTGGAACAATGCATTAATTATGCTGTTTTACTTCCATTGCTCAGGTAATGATGGTAGTGGAAATATACTTGAGTTTCCTTGTTGAGGGTTAAGAGCAGAAGAAGACACGTTCAAGTACCTTGATGATGCACATCCTATGGTGTTTTCACTACATAGCTTTAAATTCAGTTCTGCATTCTCAAGAACATGGTTTTCTCTTAACCTACCACCACCAGCTTCATTGCCAACATATGTTGTGAGAGCAGTTGCCAACACTGATTGAAATTTTGGATTGCTTGTGATTGCCTTGGTTGCAGCAATAATGGAATCCGGCAAAGACCGTTGAGAAAAGTTATTGTTGCTCGTGCAAATAGGGTGATGGAGATGCTCAAGATATGGCTGATTTTGATGTCCAGTGTTTAGCAAGTAATCACCATGGTTTCTTTTATGAGTCAGTGCTCCTAAGTTGAAGTAACTACTGTAAGGAGAGAAATCGGTTTTTTTACCACACTAGGCCAATTTGCCTACGATATTACGTAAATGGTCAAATTTAGAGTCAAAGGGAAGTCGTGGGGTTCAGACGACTTCTAATGAAGAAGTCGTGCCCCTCTGCACGACTTCACACTGTTCACATGAACAATGATGAAGTCGTGCACTCCAAAAACGACTTTAGACAGTTGTAATCGATTACTAAGGTCCGTAATCGATTACAACGTACTGAACTCGTGCCCTCCTGCACGACTTCACCTTTCTAGGAAAAAATGACTCTGGTAATCGATTACACCCCTATTGTAATCGATTACCAGCAGGTTCAGTGGATAAAAACTTCCCGGTAAGTGATTACACCATGGTTGTAGTTGATTACCAGTGTGTTCAATGGGCAAAAACTCACTGGTAATTGATTACACCTTTGTTGTAATTGATTACTAGAGTGTTTGAGTCTTGAATAACATTTTATTTGTGTTGTAGACATTTTTCTTTTATTTTTTGTGTTACACAAAGAAGAAATTGTCCTTATAATTTATTGAATCAAAAAACAAAATAAAAACCTACAAACAACAAAATTGATATGAAATATTAATAATAATTAATTAATTATTGATTGGATTACAAAATGGTAAGATTAATAAATAACTATTGAATAAATGGACAATTTCCCCTATGATGACCTTCGTTGCGGTAGTAAGAGCATTTTTTTGGCTGATCTGAAGTGGATTGATCCATCTCATTATGAATCCTATTTGTAGATGGTCTTCCGGATGCCTTCCGTCGCATTTGAGGATCTAGTATGAAGTTTGTACTTCGTATGCCTTGTAAATGTTGTTAAGACTGTAGACTAGATCGATTACTTAGGTTAGTGGTATATGAGAATTTGCACAAACGGCAATGACATGATGACATAGGAGACGAGTAGCTTGGAAGTGACCACAATCACACCACCATTCATTTAGCCTACCATACAGGAAATTGGATGTGGGTGATATTGGTGAGGTGTTGAAATTTCTTGAACATCAAATTCTGAATTTTCACGGTTGTAGCGATGAACATGACAAAATGTTGATTGTTGTTGATTTTTCCTAATAATGTCAGTGATTTCTTTAGGAAATTGGTGGTCTGCTTGTAGCATGTAGTTTGCTTTTAATCCTCGTTCAACAAACCATGATTGTGTCTTCTCAAATGTTGTTCTGATGAGAGGACAAATCGGTAATGAACGTGCTCCCTTTAAAACGGAGTTCATGCACTAAGCAAGATTAGTGGTCATATGTCCATATCTTCTCCCTCCATCAAAAGCTTGAGACCATTTTTTTAATGGAATTTTATCTATCCAAGCAACTTGTTGTGGGTATTGGTGTCTTAGTGCAGTAAGCTTTGTCGTCATAGTGGGTTGCTTGACCTCGTAAGTTGTAGGGACGTAATAAATAAAAAAAATTGTACAATTATGTTAAGAAAATATAAACAGTAAATTGGTAGTAAAAAAGTTTGTAGTAGTACCTAAATTGATGAATTGTTTTTTGATGTCTTGATTTTTGAATTTGTTGTTGAATTTGGAGGATAGATGACGTATGCAATAAACATAGTTCAAACCATCTTCTTCCCAACCAACTTCTTCTGATCTTAAGGCGAATAAGATATCCTTTCCTCTGTCAGTGATGATGCAAATATTTTGTTGAGGGCAAACATGTTGTCGAAGTAGTTGAAAGAACCATATCATGGCCTCCTTTGTCTCACCTTCTACAATGGAAAATGCCAATGGGAAAAGATTTCTATTGCCATCCTGAGCTATGGCAGTGAGCAAAGTTCCATGATATTTTCCCGTTAGAAATGTTCCATCGACTTGGAGAATGTGTTTACAATATTTGAATCCTTGTATGCAAGGACCGAAAGACCAGAAAACTCTTTCCATAATGTAGCAATTATTGTCAGTTTCTCCATCAATTTCCACTGAAGAACTAGTGCATTATAAAATTGTACCAGGGTTTACATCCTTCACCGCATGCAACCACCTTGGCAGATGGTTATAAGACTCTTCCCAATCATCAAACTTCATAGCAAGAGCCTTTTGTTTTGTGATTCAAGCTTTTATGTATGACACGAAATATCCGAATCGAGCTTTAATATCTACAATCAAACTCTTGATGAGAATGGAGGGGTTTGTCCATACAAAATTTGATTATTGCGACAATGTGAGTACTCTTAAGATTTGTATGATCTTGAGATGGTATGTTTGAGAAACACGTATGTTGCCCGTCGATATTCTTGATTTCCCAATATTTACGGACTTTGCTATAGCCTGTCCTCAAGCGTCATCGACAGTCGTTGTGGTATTCCAGACATCGAATAACATAAATGTTAGGCTTGGATTCAACAACGCTGTATTTGTAACCGTTGGTGATGTGATATTGTTTGATTGCAGCAACAGTTTCCTCCTTTGATTGGAATTGCATACGCTCATGCAGTTCTGGAATGACATGTTGAAATGATTGTGTCATTTGATCGTCGTCATTGTGTTCATCGCCAAGTAAGTTACCCAATTCATCATCTGAGCTGAAATCATCAACATTATCTAATATCAAAGGTTCTTCATCAGTGATTTGTGATGATGAAGATGCTCTGAAGTTCCACGATGCCATTAGGAAATAATGTTTCAGGAGAAATAGAATGAAATATGTTGAGTGTCGAATGTCGCTGTGAAGATGGAATGACAAAGGATTGGTATATATAATGAAATACGAAGTTTGAAAGTTGAGTTTGTGGATGGAAGGTGTTATTGTTGGAAGTAGGCAAGTACTACTTTTCCTTGCCACCATCAGTTATGTATACGATTGCATGCATGCTTGCATGCATGCTTATTAAATTTGGCCAATGACTTTTCATTTCTGGATACAGTGCATAGGATTTTCATTTCACAAAATTTGATTTGGTAAACTTTTTGTGTAAAAGTAACCTTTTTATTTTATATTATTTAAAAATATTTTTGAAAAATTTTTAAAAAATAAATTATTTATGTTTTACGATTTTTACAATTTTTGTATTCATTTTGTGTTCATAAACTTAATTTTTCTCAATTTTTTTGAATTAAAAACATATTTTTAACAAATTAAAATGAATTAAAAAAAATAAAAAATGAAAAAAGTGAAGTTGTAGGGGGTGCACGACTTCAATAGTTGAAGTCGTGCACCCCCTACAACTTCACTTTTTCCATTTTTAATTTATTTAATTCATTTTAATTTAGTAAATATTGTTTTTTAAATATTAATAATTCCAAAAGTTTCAAAAAGATTTTAAAAAATAAATTATTTATGTTTTACAAGTTCTATAATTTTTGTATCTCAAATGTACAACCGATTGTATTTTTAAATCAAAACTCACTAGTAATCGATTAGAGGGTTTCTGTAATCGATTACCACAACCCTCTGGTAAGAGATTACATGGTTTCTGTAATTCATTACCAGAGGCCCCTGGTAATCGATTACACCTACCCTGTAATCGATTACAAGTGAAACCCTACACTATAAATTCTACCTTTTCTCTCTCCTAACGCACACCCAACCCCCCCTCCCCCCCCTCACAGATCAGCGCCCCAAACCTCCATTGAAGCACCTTCAAAAGCTTCAAAATCACATATTTTCCTACTTTTTTCACTCCTAAACAACATTTTCCCATTATTCCTCCTAGATAGTTAGCAGTTTTATTGTACTTTCATCTTTTTTTATTTTTTGTTTTTCTCCTTCTGTAATGCATTTTTAATTCAATAAAATAGTTCAAATTTCATTTATGAGTTTGCCTTATGCTTTCAATTTGTATTTTCATTCAAAAAATTACTCTTCTTAAAGATAACAATATATCACAATGTCATCAACAACCATGTCCTTACAAAAATTAAAATAATTACACATATATAACCTCTAGTGATGCTCTACAACACCATTAAAATTCATTCAACACCCAAACACTCTAGTAATCGATTACAACAAGGATGTAATCGATTACCAGGGCCATTTTTGCATACTAGACACTCTGGTAATCGCTTACCAGGGAGTTTTTTTCCACTGAACCTGCTGGTAATCGATTACAATAGAGGTGTAATTGATTACCAGTGAGTTTTTGTCCATTGAACACACTGGTAATCGACTACAACCATGGTGTAATCCCTTACCAGGGAGTTTTTGTCCACTAAACCTGCTGGTAATCGATTACAACAAGGGTGTAATCGATTACCAGGGTCATTTTTTCCTAGAAAGGTAAAGTCGTGCGGGGGGCACGACTTCAGCACGTTGTAATCGATTACAGACCTTGGTAATCGATTACAATTGCCTAAAGTCGTTTTTGGGGTGCACGACTTCATCACTGTTCATGTGAACAGTGTAAAGTCGTGAGAGGGCATGACTTCTTCATTAGAAGTTGTTTGGGCCCCCCGACTTCCCCAATTTCGTATTTTATGGCAAATTTGCCTATTTCGATAATATAGGAGGCAAATTTATCCATTTTCGTACAAAAACCAAATTAGTCATACAATTGTGCAGAAGAAGGAATTTTTGTTTTACAAATATTTTCACTAATATAAATTTTTTTTTATATGATTTATATTGGTATAGAACAAAGTTGATAACTTTATAAATAAGTAAATATTTTTATATTTGACCTAATTTAAGTAAGGTGATAAATAAACTTAGACAGGCAATACCATTAGGTTTATAAGACGTGAATACGAATATCTGTCATTATGTTTACAAGTAATATTTGAATTCATAAGATATAAATGTGTATATGCAATTCCTAAAATTTTATATTTGAATGAGGATAATTATATACATATTGATTTTACTTTTTTATCTATTTAATATATAAAAAAGTATTAAATTTTTTTATTTATTATGTATAAAAACTAAATATTTTCATAATAAAAATATTTATTATGAAAAATTAAAATGTATAAAAGTTTCCTCAGAGATGAATTTGAATTTGCTTTTAGAGAATAAAAACATAAATAACCTTATATTTGTAATAAAAAAGTATATACATATATAAAAATGTCAAAATGGAAAAAGTTTAGTTCTTTTAAATGTGAGTCAAAATGTACTTGACTCACTTAACCTATAAATTAAACAGACTAAAACCAGGTTAAAAGTGAATTGATCGGTAATTCATCAACAATAACTCTTTATGAGTTTTTTAATCATTTTTCATAACATTTTACTATGACCATTTACTACTTCTAATTATGTACGTTTTCAATTTCATCTTTTAAAATACTAAAATGATGCTCAATGTTTAAATAGTTTAATGTTTAATTCATTTGTTTATCAAATGATATAAGTGGATACCTTAATTTTTAATTATTATTTTTTTAATATTGTTTAGTAAGATCGGTAAACACTTTAATTGTCCTATTATGAAATAATGTTATAAAATAATAAGTAGAATCAATCCATTTGCTTTTAATATAATAAATATATAAAATAAATTAAAAAATAAAATATTTTTAGTGTATCACACATTAACTCGTTAATTAATGATTGGTCAAACCAAGTTATAAAATTTAGACTCAAAAGCAAATTCATTTTTAATTCAATTCGCTGTGAACGATATATGTGAGCTAAGTTAACTATATATATATATATATATATATATATATATATATATATATATATAAATATATATTTATAAATATATATATTTACGAAATTAAAATTTTTTCAACATCTACCTTTTCTATAAATTATTTTTATCTATGTCATTACATAATCTGAATTAAATATTTATATGTCAAACAAAAAAATTTAAATAATTAATGACAAGTATTAGTATTTTTGTAATATAATATCAACATATGTCACTTTTTAAAATTTGTAAAGTAAATTTGACAGTTAACTTATAACGAATATTGGAAACTAAAAATAATTAGTTACTTAAAATATTTTACATGTTTTGAAACCAAAATTTAAATATTTTACAATGAGTACTAAACAAATTAATTTCAAATTTTATAACTCACTTGTCTATTCTATATTTCCTCATACAACTATACACACACTCACAAAAAACCTTGTATAACACTAATTAAGAATTATGAGATATTTGACTCAATAATGGAAATCAAGATATGCTTTTTGAATATTTTAGGTGAAATATAGATCAAATTCAATGGATTCATCAAACTAACTAATAAGTTCAGATCACATGCACGCACCATTCCTAAAACTGTAAAAGGATGCCACACGTGTGAATGTGGTAAGTAAATTAAATTACTAATCAAATACGCATGTTAAATGTATATATCTATATATAATTTTTCAAAAAGCTTTAGAGAAAAGAAAGACATATTCTTATATATTAAAACTTTCACATGTTGACTTCAATTATATAAATTCAAAGAGGTTTTTTTTTTCCTTTAGTTGTCAACGTCTATTCAAACACAAGAATTCTATATCATATATTTAATTTAAATTTTAAACATAATTTAACTTTACAAAATCCATTTATAGATAAAATTTATATTTACATATGTAATTTAAATTAATTTTATTTTTAATTCATGTAAAACTTCTAACATATTCTCTTCAAGATGAGGTATATATATCTTAAAGGTTTGAGAGAATACCTGAAAGGTCAGGCTATGACCGAATGGTTGAACGTTGAGGTCGAATGGCCGAACGGTCGAGGCCGAATGACCGAATCGTTGATGCCAAATTTGACTAAGCACTTGTAAGGCCAAGTTTGAGAGAATACCTGAAAGGTCAAGTTATGGCTGAACGATTGAACGTTGAGGCCGAATGGCCGAATCGTTGATGCCAAATTTGGCTAAGTACTTGGGAGGCAGGTTTGAGAGAATACCTGAAAGGTGAAGCTATAACCGAACGGTTGAACATTGAGGCCGAATGGTTGAGTGGACGAGGCCGGATGGCCGAACGGTCGAGGCTAGATGGCCGAATCGTTGATGCCAAATTTGGCTAAGTACCTGCGATGCCAGGTTTGTAAGAATACCTGAAAGGTCAAGCTATGATCGAACGGTTGAACATTGAGGCCGAATGGCTGAGTGGTCGAGGCTGAATGGCCGAATTGTTGATGCCAAATTTGGTTAAGTGGTATGGTGGACGAGGCCGAGTGGCCAAGTAGGCGAGACCGAGTGGACGAGACCGAAAGGTTGAGTTGACATTCTTTTGAGGCACCACTCACTGGTTCCTTGTGGTTACAATGGGGAATACTAGCTCGGCCCCATGGTGGGCGCCAAAATGTTTCGCGGTGGTTTGGAGGTCCCTTAAAACATTCCAAGTTATCTCGAAGAGCGGAAGAACCTTGAAGACTAGACGGATTCATTGAAGGCCAGACGATTACCCGTTGAAGGTCGGACGGTTGAAGACTGGACAGACTCGTTGAAGGCCAAACGGTTACCTATTGAAGGCCGGACGATTAATACTCCAAGTTGTTTGTTCTCCCTCCTCCTTTTCCAAGCAAGGTGAGCGGGTACCTGTCAAAGGCACTCCGACGTTTAAGTCAGCAAAAGTGACTGAACGGTCATCACTATAAGTGATGCATGTGGTGTGCACAACGTGGTCTGAAGTCATATCTGAGACCTTTATTTATACTAGTTGTAATGAGCTTTTACCTTTTGTGGGCCTAATGACAGCCTAACCACGCCTTAACCTCCATTAGGGGCTAATGAGTTAATATTGTTTATGATCTAACCATGCGTCAGCCGATGTGATGGATGGTAGGCCTGGGCTATCAATCTGATGGGCGACCTGGATGCTTGGCCTGAAAAGACTCGTTCTGCCTGAGCGTTCGGTCGACCCTTGATGGTTGGGCTGGTGGCCGTTCGTCTTGAGAGAACCGTTTGATTCCTAGAGCTGGGAGGAACGGTGTGTCTATATATATATATATATATATATATATATATATATATATATATATATATATATATATATATATATATATATATATATATATTAAATTAGCCTTAATAGACGTGGGTGTTCCAACTTACTTCTTTGTTACGATTGAAAAAGAAGAAGAAACATATTATAATTGTAATGTGGGGTTTCAACGTTTATGAAAGATGTTTCGGTTGAATTGGTCTGAGGGTCGGTCGTCCTTCCTTGCTCTGCTCTCTTTTGATCTTCAATTCTCTCCGAGAATGCAATCCACTCCGATGGGTTGTTGAGCTGCAGAAAACATTCTGACGCTCAAGTCAAATATGTTTCATAAAGAGGTTTATTAGGATAGAAGATGATATATTTACCTTGACATCAATTGTATATTTATAGGGTTTGTTGAGGCAAGTCCATTGATTAATCATTATTGTAATATATTTTTTAGGGAATCAAACTCAATAATCAATAATTAATACTGTATATTTGTAAAACGTAAAACCATATGACTTATTAATACTTATTAATTGTCCATAAATAATAATTAATTATGATCGGTATACTTCATATAATATAATTATTATGTACATAAAAAGATTAAATGTTATTATGTTTATTAAAATTGTGAATTTTAATAAAAATTTCAATATAACATTTATATAAAAATTAAATTTGATCTTAATTTGAAAAATAATAAAATTACTATATTTTGAAAAAAAAATTGGATTAAACAAAATTAATGAAAATTAACAAAATTTTCATCGTAAATGAATGAAATAAGAAACTACTTATAATGACTTAGAATTGTAATGACTTGACACATTGATTAATGAAGGGAACCGGAAATTGGCGGCAATTAACATGGTGACATTTCATTAAATATCCATTTCGCTTAACTTCGAAAGGCTCCCACTTACACGAGAAATTACCCGTGAAGATGAATGCCCGGTTGAAGCTAGGAATCAAAAGGTGTTTTAGGTAGTTAAGAAAAAAATGAAATCATATTAATTACAGTATATTCTTAAAATTTTTAATTCTTAAAATTTTTAATTTCAAACTATAATACTGGATTAGTATATTCTGTGCCTTTCCCCCTGCTAGGAAATTACAGTTGAGTTATCAGTTCACTACAGTACTCTGATAATGTATTTCAATTGACATTTTAGGAATTTGAGTTAGGGAAGCGCGAAAACTGAGATCAAGTCATGAGAACATTGACCTTTTGAAGGAGAAATTATTGGAGGAAAAGAGTCACCGGGAAAGGGCAGAATCAGAGCTATCCAAGTTACAGGATATCCCGTTAAACATGAAAAAGTTAGAAAATCAAATATCATCGTGGAGAATGATGATTACATACATACACACAGACACATATATAACAGTAAGTCACATTATCACGAGTACACACAACACAATGGGGGCTGCTAACTAACTTAGATCTGGTAATAAACCCAATCCTTTTGTATATAAATAAAACAATACAACAATCAACGGTGGGGATTGATAACCCAGCTTAGACCATGTTATAAACCCTACCCTTATTGTTACTTAACCAAAATGGTAATCATTGTTACTTAACCGGTTCTTGCCCATTTAATTTCCGGTTTCAGCTTATATAAGACTTCATTCACAAGGTTCTCTATAGTTTTTTTCCATTTTCTTTAGTTTCTTGGCACACTTCCAGTTCTACGGGTTAGTTTCTAGAAATGCATTGCTTTGTTTTCGTTTCATCATTTGAAACGTGTTCATGACTTTAATTCCAATTTTCCCCAATTTAACAAGTTAGGTTTGAAAAGATGTTAAGAACTCGAGTGGAATATGCTGTTCATAAATTGGACCTTCTTCCTTCCTACTTTGACGAGGTAATAACGTGTATTCATATTTTGTAACGTTAAGTGTTTATCATTAATATGATTTCTTGATATTTGAACATTTGGTAGAGGGAATTGGCAAAACCACACCTAGATTCTTTTAATTCTTTTCTGAAAACCGATATATAAAGAATAGTTCGTGATATGATCGTAGCTACCGAACACCCTCGTATATACCTGAGGTACAGAGTATATTTTGTTCTTTATTTTGATATTTTATTAATCTCCTCTGATTTTTCAGATCTTCTTTTACTATTGATCCCTCTGCAGGTTTTTAAATGTAAAGGTTGGCGAACCATCTCTTACTCCAAAGAAATGCCGTATAAGTGGCCAAACGTGATTAAACTATTTAGTGTATATATTAACAAATATCCAGTTTTGTTACCATGTTTTACATCATGTTTATTTTGTTTTACATTAGATACATCGACATAATAATTATTCTTATGTATTTATTAATGACATACACTGACCAGGTAAATGGTGATATGTATCCAATCAATTCAGCTGAAAAGGTTTTATCTCTTCCTTCTCTTTCTTTTGTGAAAGTGATTTTTTATACATTATAATGCTTTAATAAAATAATTTATTAATCTCACATTTTGTCTTCGATTTTGTTGTTGGCATTTGATTCCTTCTTACAGGGAGGAAGAGCATTTTCCTTGCTAAGAGATGTATTTCTTGCACATGTATTTAAATGTCTTATAGTGTTTCTTTGGGACAATTTGATTTCATTCTATTATTTTCAACTTATGAAATTTGATTTAGTTGTGTTTGGTTTGTTCATTGCTTCTTATTTTTGTTGTTGTGATAATTTTCAGCTAAAATATATACATGCTACTGTTATAATAACACGCTTAATGGATGTAATCTTAAAAAAAGAACTTATTGACAAGGTTGTGTTTACTTCTCTCCTGCTTTTTTATTATTATTTTCTTTTATAAATAACGAGTTTATTACTATTATTAATATAGAAAAAAAAATAAAAAATGCGAGATGTTAATAAATTCTCATGAACTAATAAAAAAGAAGGTAAAATAATATAAAATATTCAACAAAGTGTCATTTTCTTTTAACTCAGAATTATATGGGAAACAAGAGGTTCATTTCATCTGGGCAGTTAATGTCTCTGCTTTTTGAGGTATGATTGTGTTTAATTTGTCATGTAGTTGGTTCATTATTAATTTTAATTCAATTATTTGATATTCTTCTTTTTGGTTTAGGATTTATTCCAGGCCATGACAACGATGTCAATTTTGACCTATCAGATGTAAGTAGTCATACATTACTTTTTTATCTCGGAATGATGATTTGTGGGTAATGTCAAAGTTTAAAAATGTAGCTGAAACTTTATTTATTCACGTGTTAGCAATGCAAAAGATATAAATGTGGCTGATGTTTTCATTTTATCGTTGTTTGTTCAGAATTGTTGTTCATTGCCTTGTTCTTTCAATCTGATTTTAGGATGCCTGATTTTGTATTTATTGTTGTATTCTTATTTTGCTTAGACTTTCGATTCTTTTTACTTTATGGACTAATCCTTCTCTTCTCATCTCTTTCATTTGATAGTTTGGGCTGCTTTGTCCTCTTGATACACCTGTAGGCGAGTCTTGTGGACAGGTGAAGCAGCTGGCTTTGATGACTAGTATTACTACTGATGAAGAGAAGGACCCCTTAATTTCTTTTGTATGTTTTGTGATATTATAGCTAGATGAAATTTTCCTTTATTATTTATGGTTGCCGTTGGTATCTACACAAATATATCTCTTTTATTTAAAATTTGGAAATACAGGAGTACACAAACACAACACTCATAGACTCTCAAAGATACACTCACAACACACAACACAGGCCCTCCTATTTTTCTTTCTTCACGGTGGTGCACACTACACTAATTTTCCCGTGATTCTCTCTCTCTTTTCCACACACTCACACAACTCTCTGTTGTTGCACTTTGCTCTTTTCTTCTCGGTGGTGGTGTGTATCTTACAATCACTTCTTCACTTCACTTTTATAAGTGAGTTGCACACATAAAACAAAGCTTCACCATACATCACTGCTTGCATCACCATGTACACCAAAGTCTTTGCAACCAAAGACTTGCAACGTACTAAAGCTGCTGCCAGGACTTTGCACATCCAAACAAAACTACTTTTCTACTTTTGCACTTATTAATGAAACATGCGGGACCCATTAAAGTTTATTTTACAAAACTCCCCCATAAACTTAAATGGTCTTTTTTATCCTTCCTTCATACCGATCAACTTCCTTAACTCTTGAAATAACTTTGTCGGTAATGGCTTTGTGAATATATCTGCAATCTGCTTCTTGCTTTCTACATGTTCAAGTTCAATGCTTCCTTCTTTCAATTTTTCACGAATGAAGTGAAAACGAACATCAATATGCTTGCTTCTCTCATGGTTTACTGGATTCTTTGCTAACTCAATTGCCGATCTATTATCTACTCGGATCAACACATTTTCTTCTTGCATTATCTCCAGATTTTTCAGCAGATTTCTCAGCCATATTGCATGTCGGACACTTAAAGATGCTGCCACATACTCAGCCTCACATGTGGATAGCGTCACAATTGGTTGCTTCTTTGATAGCCAAGTAAATGCAGTATCTCCCACGAAGAACACATAGCCAGTAGTTCTCTTCTTATCATCTATATCTCCACACCAATCACTGTCTGAATATCCACGAAGACGATAATGATCTGACTTGGTGTACAATAATCCAAAAGACATGGTTCCCTTTACATACCTTAGTATCCGCTTTAGTGCTTTCCAATGAGAATATCTTGGCTCCTCCATAAACCGGCTTGTGATTCCCACACTTAGCATTAGATCTGGCCTTGTGTTTGTTAAGTACCTCAGACTTCCAATTAAGCTGCGATATCTGCTTGCATCGACTTGATCTCCATCTCCGTGTTTGGACAATTTTGTTCCAGGTTCCATAGGAGTAGAAACCGGATTGCACTTTATCATCTTTGCTTTCTTCAATATTTCCTCAGCATACCTTTTTTGAGACACAAAAATTCCTTTCATGCTTTGGTCCACCTCTAGGCCAAGAAAGTACTTCATAACACCAAGATCAGTCATCTCAAATTCATTTTTCATCACCTTCTTAAACTCTGCGACCAAATCATTCCTGCTTCCAATGAAAATCAAATCATCTACGTATAAGGCAACGAACAACATATCTCCTTTGTCTTTCTTCAGGTATAAAGCATGCTCATATGGACACTGCTCATAACCATTCTTCTTGAAGTAGGTGTCAATTCTCTCATTCCAGGCTCGAGGAGCCTGTTTCAACCCATACAATGCTTTCTTTAATTTCAACACCTTTTTCTCTTCACCTCTTCTCATGTAACCGAGAGGTTGTTCCACATAGATCTCCTCTTTTAAAATTCCATTCAGAAATGCAGATTTCACATCCATCTGCTGTATCTTCCATCCATGTTGTGCTGCTAGAGAAAACAGCAGTCGGATTGTCTCCATTCTTGTTACTGGAGCAAATACTTCATCATAGTCAATTCTTTTCTGCTGTTTGTAACCTTTCACCACGAGACGAGCTTTGTAATGTTCTACATCCCCATCTGCATTGATTTTCTTCTTGTATACCCATTTCAAGCCAATTGGTTGAGCTCCTATGGGCAGATCTGTCAGCTCTCACGTTTCGTTCTTTTCAATTGAGCCAATTTCTTCATCCATTGCTTTCTTCCATCTATCATCGAGCACGGCCTCTTCAAATTTGACATCTTTTGCTCCTGCCAACAAACATATTACATGTACCTCGTCAGTGGAGTTATAAATGTCTTGTAAGCTTCGAGATCTGGATTGCACAGGTTCATCTTCTTCATCAGAATAATCATTGATCCTCTCAGTTATTGTTGAGTTCTCTCCTCCAGACTCTGTGTTCCATGTGGTCTTCTCCTTCATGTTGTCCCATCTCCATTCACTTTCCTCATCGACTTGGACATCTCGACTTACAACAATCTTTTCTGTAATTGGGTTATATAGTTTGTATGCTTTTGCTTTTTCATCGTACCCAATAAAGACATATCTCTTACTTTTGTCTTCTAGTTTTGTTCTGTGCTGAGTTGGAACATGACCATAAGCTATGCTGCCGAAAATCCTGAAATGACTGACACTCGGCTTCCTCCCACTCCATGCTTCTTGGGACGTCATTCCATCTAGTTTAGTATGTGGACACCTGTTTTGCACATAGACTGCACATTGTACTGCTTCTGCCCAGAACTTCTTTGGCATATTCTTCCCTTTAAGCATGGTTCGAACCATATCGAGAATGGTCCGATTCTTCCTTTCAGCAACACCATTCTGTTGTGGGGAGTATGGAGCTGTAAGAAATCGTTTTATCTCATTTTCTTCACAGTATTCGTTAAACTTTGTCGAAGTGAATTCACCTCCCCTGTCTGATCGGACAACTTTTATTTGTTTACTGGTCTCCTTCTCCACCATTAATCTGAACTTCTTAAATGCATCAAATGCTTCTGATTTCTCCTCTAAGAAATACACCCAAGTCTTCCGAGAGAAATCATCTATGAACGAAATAAAGTATTTCTTACCACTGAATGAATCAGGAGAGATTGGTCCACACAGATCAGTGTGTATCAAACCGAGTTGTTCTTCTGCCCTGTATTCAGCTGACTTCGGAAATCTAGTCCTCGAATGTTTTCCGAGTACACATTCTTCACAAAACCTTTTGTCAAATTCTACTTCAGGTAGTCCGCGTACTAACTGCTTCTCTGATAGTTTTGTCAGTCCTCCAAAGTTCAAGTGGCCAAATCGGAAATGCCATAACATGGCTTCATCCTTCACATCAAGCTTCAGACACTTGTTTTTCAGAATATTCAGCTCCAACTTATACATCCGGTTTTTCTTCATCTCTACTCGTGCAATCAGACGATCACTCTTATCTTTCAAATACAGTACTCGATCTTTTATCAGAACTGAGTTGCCTTTCTCCATCATTTGACCCATGCTCAAAATATTACTTTTCAACTCAGGAACATAGTAGACATCCCTTATTTCTCCAATCCGTCCATCCTTCTGCAAGTGCCGGATTGTTCCGCGCCCTTTTACAGCCACTTTGGAATCATCTCCAAATGAGACATGTCCGGTTTCAACCTTGATGAGTTCGTTAAACAAACTCTCATCTCCGCACATGTGGTTGCTTGCTCCCGTGTCTAAGTACCAAACCGAATTGTTTGAACAGTTCAACACAGGCTCAGCTTCTAGGCCTTTGGACATTAACAAAATCCCAATTTCTTCACTGGTTTCCTCAGTAAGCAAGTTTGTTTCCTTTTTCTTTTCAGCCTGACAAAATTTTGCTATATGGCCTGGCTTCCCACATTTATAGCAACTTCCTGATTTGCACTCGTTTGCATAGTGGCCAATTTTGCCACACTTGAAGCATTCAACTCCTGACTTAGATCGACTTCCTCGACCTCTTCCTTGACCACGACCACGCCAATTCTGTTGTCTGGCCTGTTCTGTGTCAGCTTCAAATTCACCTCTGCCACGTCCACCTGGTCCTCGGCCACCTCTTCTTCTACCTCTAGAACCTTGGCCCTGAGTGTTCCGAGTTCCTTTTAAGTCAAGCTGCACTTGTAGTGCTTGGTCAAGAGGTTCTTTCATTTTTCTTCTCCTTTGTTCATGGGCCTCAAGTGACCCAGTAAGCTCTTCAACTGAGAGTGCTGAGAGGTCCTTCGATTCCTCGATCGCGCAAACTATGCTTTCAAAATCATCTGTTAATGATCTCAAAATTTTCTCTACCACCCGGCTGGCCGGTAACTCTTCTCCGTTCTTGCGGATTTGATTTGCCACCGCTTCTACCCGAGATATATACTCGGTTACTCTTTCTTTCTCCTCCATTCTCAAGCTTTCAAATTCGCCTCTGAGAGTTTGAAGCCTGACTTGCTTGACTCGGTTGTCTCCTTTGTATACTTTCTCCAGAATCTGCCATGCTTCTTTTGAAGATTTTGCATTTACTATCTTCTCAAAGCCAGATTCGTCTACAGCTCGATACAGTATGTACAAAGCTGATTTATCTTTCACGTGCGTTTTCTTCAGCGCAGCGAGTTGGGCAACCGTCTGCTCCTCGTCTTCTGCGGGCTCTTGGTACCCGTTCTCCACTACATCCCACACGTCTTGGGATCCAAGAAGAGCTTTCATCTGAACACTCCAGTTGTCAAAATTGACTTTCTTTGTCAACTGAGGAAGGGACACACTGTTTACAAGGTTTGCCATTTCTCACTTTTTTTTTTACTCGAACACTCAGACTCAGAAAGCTCTGATACCAATTTGTTGGTATCTACACAAATATATCTCTTTTATTTAGAATTTGGAAATACAGGAGTACACAAACACAACACTCATAGACTCTCAAAGATACACTCACAACACACAACACAGGCCCTCCTATTTTTCTTTCTTCACGGTGGTGCACACTACACTAATTTTCCCGTGATTCTCTCTCTTTTCCACACACTCACACAACTCTCTGTTGTTGCACTTTGCTCTTTTCTTCTCGGTGGTGGTGTGTATCTTACAATCACTTCTTCACTTCACTTTTATAAGTGAGTTGCACACATAAAACAAAGCTTCACCATACATCACTGCTTGCATCACCATGTACACCAAAGTCTTTGCAACCAAAGACTTGCAACGTACTAAAGCTGCTGCCAGGACTTTGCACATCCAAACAAAACTACTTTTCTACTTTTGCACTTATTAATGAAACATGCGGGGTTTATTTTACAGTTGCAACTACTTACGTAAAATATTTATAAATGTTATATCCAGGTAGTGGGATTTACGGCATCTTAAAAAAATTTATTGTGCTTTCTTATTTCTGTGACAGTGCTCTAATTTGGGTGTTGAAGACTTCGAACTTCACTCTGCAGAGGAGGTCCATACACTTGATTCCTCTCTTGTCATTTTAGATGGATTAATCCTTGGAAAACATAGGAGGCCGCAGGTATTTGCTCCTTCATCAAGTGCATATTTCTAATGAAATATACATTCATGATCGCGTTCTTATGTATCATTAACCTTGACATTGTTTTTTATTCAAGAATTTTGCGAAACAAATTAGAAATTTGCGGAGACAAGGCTTAGTTGGCAAATTTGTGACTGTCCATTGCAATACAAAACAGGTAATAATTCTGTTCTCTTTTTTTCCAACACCCGCCTCTATGTGTTATTTTCCTGTTTTATACTATTTGGTTATAGTTTATTCTTTTACCTTTTAGGTGTTTAGTTGGCTCTAAATCATAATCTTTATTATTTCTATTTAGTTATTTTACTTCAAAAAATCCTTTAGTGTTGAAAATCTATGAATGAATGCTGATCTCAACGTGAAAAAAAATGCAATGTTTACAGCGTTGTGTCTACTTAGCTGCCGATGGTGGTAGACTTTGCCGTCCTCTAGTCATTGTTCTCACGGGAAAATCAAAAGTCAAAGAACATCATATCAAAGAGTTATTTGTAAGTTTATCATATACTTTCATCCTAGAAACAAAAGTATCTTGTAAAAAATTATATTTAATACATTTTCAGGATGGAGAATTGACATTTGATGCTTTCTTACGAGATGGGTTGATTGAATATCTTGATGCTGATGAACAAAATGACGTTATGGTGCGTTCAACTTGCTCTAATTACATTTTGTTTATGTTGATATACGAGTAATTAGTTTTAATATATTACAATCAAGATATTATAAAATTAGGAAGAATTATTTCTACTTATTGTAGTTATTTAGGATGTAGAGTTCTATATATAGAACACAAAGTAATGGACTATTTTTTCTCTTTTCGTTTATTTCTTTTAAATTAGTATAATTAAAGATGACAAAAATATTCTTTTATGTGATATTTTTGTATAAAATTCACACTTGCTAATTAGATTGAGGAGTAATAGATATTTTAATACTTGTTTATAAATAAATCAGATAAAAATACCATACTACCTACACTCACAATATCTATTATCTGTAAAAAACATTAAAATTAAAATTTAATTTACATTTCATTTATATGTTTTTTAATTATAAAATATATATTTTTTAAAATATCGCTGATATATACAGACGGTTTTAAGATATTGTAGGGATACGAAAAGTTATATTATAAATAAATTGTAATTATTTAGAATGGTAGAGTTCTATACATTGAACCCTCTTGTACTAGTTAGTTGACAATCAAATAATAGAATAAGCTTTTTCTCCACCTTTTTGTTATTATATAGTGTTTCTTTATTTCATCTATGAAATCTTATCTTTTTCCTGAACCTAATTTTCTCTATAGGTTGCACTTTCGGAAGAAGAAGCTACATCAGAAACTACTCATATTCAGATTAATGGTTCTTCTTCCAAAATTGGAGCTGCTGCAGGGTTAATTCCATATCCTCATTAAATATTTACCGTATATGTATGTATAGAACTAATTATGGGCAGTCCTAGAAACTATTTCAGGATAGTATACATCTTAGTATTTAGGAATCAGTGTAGTTTAATAACTCATCGAAATACCTTATATCGAAAAAAAGTTGAGAAACTTCTAAATCAATAGAGTTGCACCCTTTGCTTTATAAGCTTTGTTTTAGTGGCTTCTGTTGTCTGGACATTTCTAAACGTTTCTTATGACTTGCAATATTATCTTTTAATTCTTCTTTTGATTTTGTCTAACTGTTTTTTTTTTTTATTAATTTGATTCGATTCTCAATTTTCAGGAACTCCAATCAATGAATATAGTACCACGCTTAAAACTGGAAGATGCGTGAGATTATCCAATTTAGGGAAATGCATATATACAAGGCAAAAACAGTATATCTGCATTTGAAAAGACAAATAAAACATCAGTTTGAAGATTGCATCAAAGATCTTATTAGAACATGCTTTTCTGTGTTGATATTAGTCTGAATATTATAACTGTAATAACTGTCACAATTAGTTTGTTTTCAGTTTAAATACTTTTCTTTTATTTATTCATTGGTTAATGAGAAAAGTCCTTACTTTCTCTAGCTCACTCTCTCTCTGCATTTCACGTTCTGCGTAAATTCCATCTCTGTATAATCTTCTTTTAGACCATAATATTCTGAAGGTCTACATGAAAATGTCGATACTCAGTTTTTATAAACTCATGAATTTGAGATAAGAGATCATATTCCTAAAGATTTAAATAGAGTCCAAGTTGATCAAATATCAAGAATATCACATGTTTCGGATACAAAACAGGTATCACGAAAACGTAAATAAAAAAAAATCCAAAATCAAAGTAAAATTAATTCTTTAATAATTCAAACTAAAAAATAATACAAATAATAGTCATCAAAGATAAAACAGTCCTCAAATTTTTATTTTAAAATAAGAATTAGTAAATATCCCCTCTTAATGTTCCCTTTCTCTCATAACATCTATATGACATCTGTATTATCTGCATTATCACCTGTTCTCATATAACATAAATGTTATACAATCATCACCACAAACAAAAACAATACGTGTGAGCTAACTGCAATAACATAGAAAAAATAAGAATATGCAAAAAATATTAAAGACATAACTCATCCAGCACAAATAATCACTAAACACAAGCTCACTCTTGATACCATTTCCTTAGGGACCTGTTCTCCTCTCCTAAATACACTAATACTCACAACAGGGTGGTCGAGTCATCCTATTATCACAGTAAGGACATTTCTTCCCTACTTCTCATGTCCCTTATAATATCAAAGTTTCATGTATCGATTAACTCGTGTATACTATGTGTTTTACCCGTAACATTTCGTTCACTCTGCTTGCTCTACCGAAGCCTTACAGTCAGAGTCACCATGCCTGCTTAACAAAGCCTTACAGTCAAGCTCATTTGATGTGTGAATAAAAGAGGATAAATGAAGCAGTGAAGCATAAATTGGACAAAGAGGATTACTTTAAGGCTGAAATAATTGTGTCTCTTGTGTTGGAGGAGATAGATTACCATGTGAGGAAGAATCCATCAGAAAGAGCTCTACTGTCAGGAATGAAAGCAAAAGGGTTGAGTAAAGAAATGAATGATTAAGAGGTGGTGAAGTGTGCTCATCAATTAGAAGTCCTCAAGCAATTGTTTAGTTCCACAAGAGAGATAAAAGACCTACACAAGAATGAGAGTAAAGGAGAAGAGACATCCAAGATAGAATTGAAACAACTCCCCTCTCACCTTAAATACAAGTTCCTAGATGAGCAAAAGCTTAACCCCATAATTGTGAGTAATGAACTTACTCCTACTGACAAAGATAAACTTTTAAGGGTGTTAAGAGAGCATAAATCTGCCATATGGTGGAAAATTTAGGATTTGCAAGGTATTAGTCCTACTGTGTGCATGTTGAGGAATCATTATTTTGTACTATTCACTTAGCTTTCCGCAAAGAAATTAATTAGTATATTGTGCTTAATTGTTTTTCAATTGCTCACTGCCTAGAGAAGTGGGTTGTTACCTGACAACCCAAAACTTGAACCTTTATCAGTACCTCATCAAATGTTCTCAACTTAACTCAAGGTAAATATTTTTCAAAAACGTTTTTTAAACATGCACAAGGTTCAAGGTTCAAAGGTTAGAACAAATTGTTCTCTTTTCAGTGAGCAAAAATTATGTGAAGGCCAAAAGAATAAGGGATAACAAAAGATGACCTTGATCATATGGAACCTGCAAGCAAGTAGTTCAATCACAGAAAATTTGGGCAAAATCATTCATGCTTCTAAAGTAATAGCAATTATTTACAAACAATTATGAAGCGCAAAACTCACACAGGTAAACTCACAAGTCCCAAAATTCAGAAAAACATCCTGCTCAATATCTCAATCAAACTTTATCTCAAGCACTTGTTTCACAAATTTGTAGTCATCTCTTATGTCACATCATGCATAATCTCAACCTCAATCAAACACCAGAATCTCATAAAGAAAAACCCATCACACAAAACACAACATGGTTGAATCAAAGCAGTCTAGTTCATTCAAGCAGAGCACAATAAAACTAAAATAAAATAAAAATAAAAACAAAAAATTAAAAATTAAAAAGTAAAAGTTCAGAGAACTGGGTTGCCTCCCAGCAAGCGCTTCTTTAACGTCACTAGCTTGACCCAATAAACTCATGTCACATCTTTTATTTTGGTGTCATCCTTTCCTTCAACACACCAACTGGTCTTCAGCAACTTCCTGTTCACCTTTTTGGTTCTTGTTGAAGTAGGAGATTCAATTTCTATCAGCCCATCAGCTTTGAGTTCTTTAACAACCCAAAGCTTTTTGTTGAACTGCATAGGCAGGCCTGGCCTTAGCCCCTCATGTTCCTTCAAAGGGCTTTGGTGAACACCTGCTCCTTTGCCATCTTTTTCTTCATCTTTTACCTGTGACAAGAAACACTTTTTACCTTTCTTGCTTGACTTGGCAGCTTTGGTACTAGTCTCGGGTGCATCTTTATATGCAGCTTCGGGACTAGTTTTCTTCACCTGGATCTGCTGCCCAGTATTGAAGGCATTGAAAATCACCTCCTCTTCTTGGTCCTTGAGAGCAATGGTACCCTCATCAACATTGATGATTACTTTGGCCGTCTTCAAGAACGACCTTCCAAGAATAATAGGGATCTCCGAATTTTCCTCCATCTCTAGCACCACGAAGTCCACCAGGAATCTCAGGTTGTTGATTTGCATCATCACATCTTCCACCACACCATAGGGTCTTTTGGGGATCCACCTGCCATAAGAAGGGACATCCTTGCCGGCTTAACTTCTAGGCCACCAATCTTTATAAGAAAAATTAAGGGCATTAAATTGATACTGGACCCCAAATCAATTAAGGCTTTCCCTATTTTGTGGTTCCCAATAGTGCAAGGAATAGTAAAAATTCCTGGATCTTCTACCTTAGGAGGAAGTGCCTTTTGCAAGATCACAATGCAATCCCTCTGAATCTCAGTTGTCTCCTCCTTTAGATATTTTTTTTTTATTTTGAGGAGCTTTTTCAAAAACTTGGCATATTCAGGGATTTGTTGCAATGCCTCTTTCACAGGAATTTTTATCCCCAATTCCTTGGAGATTTCATCATAGCACCCTGATTGCATCTCTTTTGTGGAACATTCCTCAGGGTGGTGGACATTTTTCTCAATTTTTCTCAATTTTTTTTGTTTTTTTTTCTTTTTTCTCTCAACCTCTTCTTCTTTTCTTTTCTCCTCAATCCCACATTTTTCCTCAGTCTCACTCTTGTTGAGATTAATGACAATACAATATCTATATCACTCTGGTTTTTGATGATGACAACACATTTTTAATAACACACATATGTTGTTGTTGTGTTACATGTTTGTATGCTTATTGTTTGATATATTGTTGAACATGTTTATGTGTTTTACTGCTATGTGAATGCATATTTATTGAGCTTATACATCTTACATCATATTCGGTTGCATTACACATGTTTTAAAGGATGAAAACCACATGCACCCTTGTGAACTTAAAAGCTGTGTGACAAAGCTGCAGTAAAGTCGACTCCAGTACTAATTGATTCGACTATACTAAAGTCTTTGTACAGATTTTCAGAAACAGTGCTATGTGAGATTTTGTGAAGGAAAGAATTTCAAAATGCTCTAACATGTTGAAGTCGACTGTGTGCGCCACGCGTTCGACTGTATTAGTTGTTTGCTTTGAAATTTTTTTATGCTCATGGACAGTAACGACTATATTTTTAAAAGTTAGTTAAGCATTGAATATAAGTCAACTATATTGAATGTGAATTTATTTTGTTTGACTGTATGCTACTAGTTTGACTAATATGTTATAACTGTCATAACCTAGTCGACTGAATTAGTAGCATATTCGACTAAGAGAGCGTCTGATTAACAGAAATATATAAATATATGTTATCTGAAGTTATTCTGAAGTTTTTGATCTAACATTTTCAGATTCTGTTTTAGATTGTTTCTCAGAGATTATAGAGCTCCAAGAATTCTCCAAGAAGACGGTGATGATCTTTCTTGAAGGAGATTCAAAGGGAGACTGACTGCGCACTCATTGCTTGATCACATATCTGCACATTGGGGTGTTTTTTGGTTGTTCAAGATTCTTGTTGGCATCCATTGGTGATTGCTGTTGTGACCTGTTGTGATTACAGGGGATAGACTAGTAAAGTCTGGTTCACTTTGAGGATTTTTCAAAGTGGTTGGCAGATTGCAGGAGAGGGGACATCTTGCTGCAAGTCTTGCTGTGTGTGTTTGCCTATATTTTGGTTAGGGGGTTAGAGAGGTGTTTTATATTTTTGACATGGAGGTCTTCTATAAAAGCCTTGTTGTAAAAACCTTGACCATTATAGTGCATTTGCTTCCGAGTACAGGAAGGACACTGGATGTAGGCATTGAGGCCGAACCAGTATAAAAACCAGTGTTTGATTTTCTATATTCCTGCTCTTTTAATTACAGTCAACTACTTTTTTCCGCCGCACACGAATTTTCATTACTTGCAATTCAAGAAAGTTTGTAAAGTTTTATACTTTGATTTAAAGATTGCGAAAATACTCTGATTTTGAAAACCCACCAATTCACCCCCCCTCTTGGTGTAAAAAGAAGCCTACCTGTTTTCCAACAACTCTCTTTTTCATTTTCTTCCTCTTTCTCTAAATCTCTCTTTTTCACTCAATCTTTCTTCTTCTCTTCCCTTTTTTTTTCTTTCATCTTTTCTTCTTTGTTTTTCTCCTCTTTTCTCTCACTCTCCTCTTTTTCTCTCTCTTTTTCTCTCTCACTTTCCACACTTGCAATAGCCTTACATTCTTCTTTGGGGTTAACTTCAGTATTAGCCCCAAAGTCTGTAAAAGGCATCTCCTTCAACTGTTTGGCTATCTGGCCAACGTGTATCTCCAAGTTCCTGATAGCAGCGTCTGTGCTTTTCTGGGTGGACATAGTTGCCTGCATGAATTGATGGAAAGT
>JAFNIE010000582.1:0-29482 GCA_027742785.1 Vigna reflexopilosa
AATATAAAGAAATCATTAAGAGACAAAAAAAAATATTTTTTTGTTTTATGAACCCGACAAGATTGACCTTGGTCCTACGTACATCCATTTAATGGACAATCAGGGATCACGTAGTTCTTTATGTAGAAAAAGGTTTGTGAGTTTGTTTAAAAATTATTATTGATTGATTTAGATTTTTGAAAAGTAAATCCGAAAAAGATTTGGTTTCATAAGATTGATATTTTTTTATTTTAAAAATTTTATACTTTTTTTTTTATTTTTAAGAACGGTGGGAAAGAGGAAAAATAGTGCCCATAGGTCTATGCATACTTATACTTCAAAAATCATGATTTTTAAAAGAACGTCATTTGTGTATAAAAAAAATAAAAAATAAAAAAAACCTTTAAAAGAACCTTCAAATTGCAACATAAAAATAAAAAAAAGGTGTGAAGATGACATACCTTTTTCCGCTTTCAATATTCCCTAATTCTTCCTTGGTAATTTCTGTTGGCAGAGTTCCTCTAGCGTGATAATTTACTTTTCTCTATCCTCTCTCATACCTTTTCTCTCTCCATTATTTCATAGTGTCTCCCTCTATCTATTTTTCTTTTTTCTCTCCTTCCTCCGACAGAGTGCGTATTTATATACACACATTGCAATATTATGGAAATCTTGCCTTAATTGTGAATTAATTGACAGTAAAACAAAACAGGGAAAGAAATTGCATGGTTGCCAGAAAACAAATTAAATAATATTCAAAACATTGATTATCATTATTATCATAAAATCATATTTTCCTCTTTAGATGCAACAAATTATGTAAATATACTATTTTAATTGTTGTTTATAATTATTAGCATAATATTAATTCAAATTATTACTATATTAAACTAACATTTCAAAATATTGTATTAAAGTCAATATTTTATCCCTTTTACCCACCATTAATTATTATCTTATTTTTTTTATTATTTTTAAATATTTACTTACCTGGACGAAATTGGGTGTTGACACTATTCACTATTCACTATTCACTTTTCTTAAAAATTCTGAATAAGTAAAAAAATTTGAACCTCTAAAATTACAATAATTTTATATCCAAAAATTTAATTTTTTTCTATCCATAAAATTATTATTACAAATAAAATGCTAAAATTTACTATTATAAATATTTTTCACGAGTCTTACATTCTCCCCAACAACAAAAATTTTCGACCTCGAAAATTCTATACATCAAGAAAATAGTTGAGGGTATAATTGCTTCATTTCTTCTTCTAACTCCCATGTAGAGTCACCTGTTCTCCTATCCCAAACTACCCTGACTAAATTGATAGTTTTTCCTCTAAGTTCCTTTGTTTTAGTATCTTCTATACAAACAGGTTGTACTTCTACTGAGAGGTCCTCTCGGATTTGAATCTCCTCTATTTCTATAATGTGAGATGGGTCAGGTACATACTTTCTTAGTTGGGAGACATGAAAAACTGAATGAAGGTTGGCCAACTGAGGGGGTAGCGCAATCTCGTAAACGACTGGCCCAATTCGTCTCAAAATTTGGTATGGACCAATGAACTTAGGAGAAAGTTTCCTGGAGCGAAGGGCTCTTCCAACACCCGTGGTTGAAGTTACTCGCAGAAAAACATGGTCCTCAGCCACAAACTCTAACGGTCTCCTCCTTTGATCTGCATACGATTTTTGTCTACTCTGAGAAGCCTTCATTCTTTCCCGTATCAACTTTACATTGTTGGTGGTTTGTTGTAGTAGCTCAGGTCCTATTAAAACTGATTCACCATCTTGATACCAACACAACGGAGTTTGACATCGTCTGCCATACAGAGCCTCATAAGGTGTCATACCTATGCTTGCTTGGAAACTGTTGTTATAGGTAAATTCCACAAGAGGAAGTATTTCATCCCAACTACCAAGATGATCTAATACACAAGTTCTCAATAGATCTTCTAATGACTGGATAGTCCTTTCAGATTGTCCATCAGTTTGGGGATGATATGCGGAACTCATTCGTAATTTGCTACCCATAGCTTCCTGTAGGGTTTGCGAGAATCTAGAAGTAAATCTTGGGTCTCTGTCTGACACAATGCTAGAAGGTATACCGTGCAATCTCACTATTTCTTTTATGTACAATTGTGCCAGTTTAGTCATTGACATTCTCAGATTTATTGCCAAGAAGTGAGCACTTTTTGTCAATCGATCAGTGATGACCCAGATGGCATCATTACCCCTCGTTGTTCGTGGTAAATGGGTAACAAAATCCATAGCAATGCTATCCCATTTCCACTCTGGTATGTCTAATTGTTGTAGCATTCCTCTAGGCCTTTGGTGTTCCACCTTTGCCTTTTGGCAAGTCAAACAAGCTGCTACAAATTGCGCTACTTCCTTCTTCATTCCTGGCCACCAAAAGGACTCCTTAAGATCTTGATACATTTTAGTCATGCCGGGATGCATGCTAAAACGACTCTTGTGTCCTTCTTCAAGGATTAATCTTTTTATCTCAGCATTGTCTGGTACACATACTCTACTTCTAAATTTTAATACTCCATCAGGTCCTAACCTAAACTCTTTAGTTGATTCTGTTTTTATCAGTTCTGCTATCTCTTTCAGGTTAGGGTCCGCCAATTGTTTCTCCTTGATTAAACTTAAAAAGTCGCTAGATATAGTCAAACTACTACATCTAATGAAATCTACTTCATACTCCATCTATAGCTTCAGATCTCTGAATTTCTCCACCAATTCCAATTCTTTGATCATCATATGCGAAACATGTACCATCTTCCTACTCAAAGCATCAGCTACTACATTCGCCTTTCCCGGATGGTACAAAAGTTCGAAGTCATAATCCTTTAAAAACTCCATCCACCGCCTTTGCCTCATATTTAGCTCTTTTTGGTCAAATAAGTACTTCAAACTTTTGTGATCGCTGAATACTTGGAATTGAACACCATAAAGATAGTGTCGCCAAATCTTCAGAGAGACTACCACTGCTGCCAATTCTAGATCATGAGTAGGATAGTTCTTCTCATGAACCTTTAATTGTCTTGAAGCATAAGCCACTACCTTCCTTTCTTGCATGAGCACACATCCTAACCCTTGGTGTGAAGCATCACAGTAAATCTCAAAAGACTTACTTGGATTTGGGATAATCAATATTGGTGCACTTGTCAACCTGTGCTTCAATTCCAGGAAGCTTTTCTCACACTTGTCCATCCAAACAAACAGTTGATCTTTGCGAGTTAGCTGTGTTAAAGGCGCTACTATTTTAGAAAAACCTTCTATAAATTTTCTATAGTATCCAGCTAAACCCACAAAGCTTCGTATTTCCGTCGTAGTCTTTGGTCTCTCCCACCGTAGCACTGCTTCCACCTTGGTTGGATCCACTGCTATGCCTTGAGCTGATATAACATGTCCCAAGAATTGCACCTTCTGTATCCATAATTCACACTTTGACAACTTTGCATATAGTTTCTTTTCTCTCAAGATCTCAAGCACAATTCTTAGATGCCCCTCATGTTCTTCTCGACTTTTGGAATAAATAAGTATGTCATCTATAAAGACTACGACAAACTTATCTAAGAAGGGTTGAAAGATTCTGTTCATGTAATCCATGAACAAAGTTGGGGCATTAGTTACCCCGAATGGCATAACTACATACTCGTAATGTCCGTATCTTGATCTAAAAGCAGTCTTCTGTACATCTTCAGCTTTAACCAAAATTTGATGATATCCAGACCTGAGATCTATCTTTGAAAACACCTGAGCTCCATGCAACTGGTCCAGCAGATCATCAATTCTAGGTAGAGGATATTTGTTCTTGATGGTTAGCTTGTTCAACTGCCTGTAGTCGACACACAATCTAGAGCTACCATCTTTCTTCTTCACCAGCAGTACCGGTGCCCCCCATGGTGATACGCTTGGTCGTATGAATTGTTTTTCCAATAGCTCTTCAATTTGCTTCTTTAGCTCTGCCAACTCTGCTGGGGCCATTCGATATGGAGATATCGATATGGGTCCAGCTCCAGGTATTAAATCGATGGAAAATTCTACTTCTCGTTGAGGTGGTAATCCTGGTATTTCTTCTGGGAATACATCACTAAACTCATTAACTATGAGAATATCAAGATTTTGTTCATCTTTCTCGACTTCCACATGAGTCAAGATAACGAAACACAGAGATCCTTCTTTGACTTCCTTTAACACTTGTTGTACTGACAACAACTCCACTTCTTCGGGATTAGGGAAAATCAACTCCTTTTTGCTACAATCTATAAGGATACGATTGGTAGATAACCAATCCATTCCTAAGATTACATCTAAACCTTGTAGAGGTAAAGATATAAGATGTACTTTGAACCTACGTCCTTCTACAATGATTGGACATTGAGGACACATCCTCGATGTTTTTATCAATTTAGAGGCCGGTGTAGATACTATAAGATCATATTGCAGCTCTTTTACGGGTAGGTTCAAATCTTGAATAAGAGTTTCAGACAAAAAGGAGTGTGTCGCTCCAGAATCAAACAACACATTCAAGTCTCTACCAGCTATATTACAACATCCAATGATGAGAGTACCTGATTTGGCAGCTTCTGCTCCCGTTAAGGCATAGACTCTTCCAGTCGCTTGTGGTCTATTGTCAGTCCTTCCCTGTTGAGGCGGTTGTTGAGGTTGAGTTGTTCCTCTTCTGTTAGAGGGACAATCTCTAGCAAAATGTCCTTCAGCTCCACAAAGAAAACATTTGTTGTGCAGATTAACTTGTGGACAAACGCTCTTCAGATGAGGTCCTCCGCAGACGAAACGTTGGATTATTCTCTGTTGGTGTTGTTGCTGATGAGGATTCCTTTGAGGCTGCGGTCTGTCATAAGGTCGATTCCTTACATGTTGTCCAACTCGTGACCCAGATGGTACTCCTACCCTTGGTAACTTCTGAACTTCAATCTCACTTATTAACCTTTCCACAGCTTTGGCATGTTCTACTAAAGCAACAAACTCCTTAATAGCTAAAGGATTCACAGCTAGTTGAATGTTTGCTCTCAATCCATTTTTGAATTTCCTACACCTCCATTCTTCATTTGACGGTTGGGTGTAGAAACGAACCAAGTGTTTGAACCTATCTGCATATTCAGTTACAGATTTGTTGACTTGCACCAGCTGCAAGAACTCCACCTCTTTCAAATGTCTCACACTATCTGGAAAGTACTCAGCATAAAATTTACTCTTAAAAATTTCCCAAGTCATAATCTCACCACTTTCCTCTAATACTAGCTTTGTGTTGTTCCACCAGTGTACTGCTTCCCCAGATAGTTGATACTCAGAGTATGCCAACCTAGTTTCGGGTGGACACCTCTTTGCTTCAAAAATCTTTTCCATGTTCCTTATCCAGAGATCAGTCTCATCTGGACTTGTTTTCCCATTAAAAATAGCTGGACGATGTTGCAGAAAATTTTCTAAGGTCCATTCCTGAACTCTTTGAGGTTGAGCTTCCACATGGGTGTCATTCTCGGCTAGTTGTCTTAAGGTTTCCACATGTTGTCTTTGGCTTGCTTCAGAATTTAGTCGGGCCGCTTCAAACTGTTGTAGGGCCGTTGCGTGCTGTTGCATTAAAGCAGCTCCCTGTTGTTGAAGAGCGGATGCGATAGATTCTAAAGCCCTTGCAAGGCTGGGTACCTCAGGGGTTTCACGGTTGGGTTGTCTACGAGCCATTTCTCTCTGTTCACACAGAGAATTATTGTTATTATGATTTATAATATGAGTTGGTAGGACTAATCCACAACTCTTAGGTCGTCATAAGGACGAACCGCTCTGATACCATTAATGTAACATCCCAATATCTCACACTGGATAATTCATAAATTATATATTTTAACATTACATTTACGGTAACATTCCGTAATCTCACACTTAAAAATTTACAGTTGATATATATCTAGACATATTTTAAACTCAGATTTCAACTATAAACTTCTAAATATAACTCGAATTCTTCTAACTTATTCTTCCATCTCTTTCTTCATTGGTACTGGATCAGACGACATTCCTTCATCTACTCCCGTATAACGAATTATACGATCATCGTACATACCCAAACACAAACAAGTAGGGTGAGCTAACATGCAACAAATCATTTATAAAACATGCATAATTGCTTTGATACTAACATCATATAATAATTATGTCATACACCCTCAAACCATCATACCACAATTTCTATTAGACACTCGTTCCACAATACCCAAAAGACACTCATTCCACAATACCCAAAAAGACACTCATCCGGATGATACGTTGATGAGCGGTCACGGGAGGTTATGCACTTGTGATGACTTCTACTTCTTCTTACAAATACACTTCCAAAATACTTCATACCATTCACAAGGTTAGTCCCCTCACTATGTCCAAAACCGGCACATAGACCAGGACCTCCTGCTCCTCTCACCACATAATTCATCTCTCTCTACTTGAGACTAGATGATTATTAGAGTATCAGGATAACCTCCAACTACAGGACCCTCAACATCAACACAATTACCACATTATTACAGAATCTCTCCACGAGACTCGTACAATGGTCACATTCCTCAACTCATATTATACTATTACGAAATCTCCCCATAATACTCATATCATGTTCAGATGCATAAATTCAAATCCAATATAAGAAATTACAATCATCACAATTAAAATTCACAATTTCGTATCTACCACAATAACTTGAATTCATTCCAACGAGATATATTGCACAATAATTTAACAGTACATAATCTGTTCAACAAGAATTAAGTTAAAAGTTTGTCGAGTAGACTTCCAGGAAAGAGAGGTGCGTCACAATGGACAACTTAAGTACCAAGTCTTTCCTTAGCCAAAGTGTTCCTCAACTAGTTTTAACAAATTTCTTATTTACAGATTCAAAATAACAGCATATAATATTGACACAGAAATTCAATATATATAAATAGTAAGTGTCAACACCCAATTTCGTCCGAGTAAGTAAATATTTAAAAAAAAATTTAATAAAAAATAAGAGAATAATAATTAATGGTGGGTAAAAAAGGATAATATAATGACTATATTACAATATTTTCGAAATGTTAGTTTAATATGGTAATAATTCGAATTAATATTCTGCTAATAATTATAAGCAATAACGAAAATAGTATATTAATATAATGTGTTGCATCAGTTGCTTTTAAAAAGGAAAATATGATTTTCTGACAATAATGATAATCAATGTTTTGAATATTATTTAATTTTGTTTTCTGGAAACCATGACATTTCTTTTTTTTTACTAGAGCAATTCTTTCCCTATTTTGTTTTATTCACAATTAGAGCAATTCTTTTCCTATTTTGTTTTATTGCCAATTAATTCACAATTAAAGCAAGATTTCCATAATATTACAATGTGTGTATATAAATACACACTCTGCCATAGAGAGAGGGGATCGGAAAAAAAAGGATAGAGGAGAGATCTTAAAAAATAGAGTACTGGAGAATATAGAGAAAAGTAAGTTCTCAGGTTGGAGGAACTCTGCCAAGAGAGAGCATCAAAGAAGGAAAAAAGCCAAAAAGGTATGTCATCTCTACACCATTATTTTCCTCTTTTTACTGTACTCTCTGAAGTTTTTTTCTTAAAGATATTTTTTTCTTCTTCTTTTTTTTCCTTTTCTACACACCAATAATGTTTTTTAAATCAAAATTTCTTTTTATAAGTATGTGTCGGTCTATGGTCGTTTTCTTTTTTCCCACCATTTTTCAAATAAATAAAAAAAATACAAAATCTCCAAAAACCAAAAAGAATGTCAATCTTTTTCAGATTCTTTGTTTTCAAAAACATCTAAATCAATCAATAATAATTTTCAGGCAAACTCACAAACCTTTTTCTACATAAAGAACTACGTACATTAATTATAATAAACAATTGGTTTGTTATAATTAATGTTAATGATAATAAATTGATAATATAAAATACTGTACGTTTTATATATAATGATTTGATTATAACTAATCAACGTTAACATTAGACTTCGTAAAGAGTTTTAATAAAGTGATTTAAGAATTATTGAATATAGAATATATATTTGGATTACAATGTTAAAGAAATCTTAATAATATTCTAAAATTTCATATAAAATATTTTATTTTTAATATTTTTATTATGGATATAACAATACAAATAAATAGATAAAGGGTTTTGGAATCATTCTAGTCCGGACGAGTCAGTTTATAAGCAACAAGTTTTGTGATGTCATGTTATCATGTTTGAGTAAATTTTGCATGTCGTGTGTGATTGAATAACATGTTTTTTATATCTAGCTCACCCTTGCTTGTTTGCATTGCTTATGTACGTTTCTTCTTGCGATGATTATCCACTTGGATGGGAGCAGATGGCGAGGAGGTTTCATTGGAGATGACTTTGGAGGTTGAGGACAATGTTGTTCCCTAGTCTCCTAGGATGTTATTAGTTATTCTCTGTATTTTGAAATATTCTTTCCTTTTCACCTTACAGTTTAGATTCTTTGGACTTGAAATTTTAAGTTCTGAAGTTAATTTGAGGATGACTATAATCTTAAGTATTCTTAACTGCTTTCCTATATTATGCATGATGACGTCTTTATTATATATGCCTTTTATATAATTGGGATGTCAGAATACATAATAGTCAGATATTATAACATTTTGCATTTAACAAAAGAAATGAAGATAATCTGCATAAAAACTAAGAGTTATATTAGAACTACATGGACACATTAAATAATCCAAAAATAAAATAGAACAAAAAACTATTAATTGTAAATAAATTATTTACACTTTTATAATATTACATTAATTAATTTTTTATTAAAAAATGCAAATATATATATATATATATATATATATATATATATATTAAATCAAATTTTATATAAACAATTTAAATACTATATTTAAATATACGACACATAGTCAAAAATTACATTAAATATATTAATTATATATTAAAATAAGATGTAAATTAATGATATCTTTTTAATGAAAACATATTTTATTGACTACCTATTTTTAAAAACGAAAAAGTATAAAAATAAATTCTTTATAAATTCGTGTTTAGATTTCAATATTTAAATATTGTATTTTAAATATTAAAATAGTCAAAATTTACCTTCAAAGTAATTATATCTTAACGTATATTAATATTTTTATTATTAAATAGATTTAATTGACTAACTATTTTTAAATGTGAAAGCGTATAATAGTTTTTTATAACATAACTACTTTTGAATACAACTAATTGTCTTATTTCATTATGTTTTGGAATTCACTTAGTCTATTTTTATACTTTAAATATATATTACCTTTAATATTATTTAAAATGTTTTCATATTGGTGTTTCATAAATAATAATTTAATAAATTTTTATAATTTAGATATTACCTTTTTATATCATTAAAAAATGGCAATAGAAACTTATAAAATAATATCATTATAATATGATTATCCACTATGTACCACTATGATATTACAACATTGCGGATTTAACAAAAAAAATAAAGATAACACTCTGCATAAAAAATAAAAATTATATTACAACAACATAGACACATTATAGAATCCCAAAATAAAATAGAACAAAAAACATTAATTATAAAGTAACTATTTACACTTTTGTAATATTACATTAACCAAATTTTTATTGAACAATGTATATATATATATATATATATATATATATATATATATATATATACGTATTAAAAAAATTTATATTAACAATTTAAATACTATATTTAAATATATGACACATAGTCAAAAATGATATTAATTGAATATGTTAATTATATACTAAAATAATATATAGATTAATGATATATTTTTAATTAAAATATATTTAATTGACTAAATATTTTAAAAAATGAAAAAGTATAAAAAAATATTCCTTATAAATTTGATTTAGATCTCAATATTTAAATATTGTAATTTAAATATGAAACATAATAATTATATGTTAAAACAATAAATAAGTTATTAATATTTTTCCTATTAAATAGATTTTATTGAGTAACTATTTTTAACTGTGAAAACTATAATAATTTTTTTTCTATAAATTAATGGTTAGCTTTCTTAAAATAATACAAAAGACTTTATCTTTTATTCAAATTTTGAATCCTTAAAAAATACCTAAAAAAGATATAGGAAAAAGAGATAAAAACTATTGGAGTTTTAATTAAGGTCGTGATTCTTTTGGGTTTTTCAAATACTGAATTAAATGGAAAAATTGATGCAAAGTTAAATGTATATTTGTGATCCTGTTCAAATGTGATCCTGAAAAACCATTTCCTCTATTATATAGAAAATGTATTTAGGATTTCGAATCACACTACAACAAATTATCCTGTGATCCTGTTTAAAAATGTGCTCTTTGAAATTGAGCGGCAGTTGCGGCTTCTCCTTTTGCACTTTTTGATGTCTTTTCTGATTCCATCTCTATCCTTATTCACTTCTTTCACCAAATTCACCTTAAAACCTGCACAAAAACTCTGAAATCAAGCATAAACCTGTCGAGCTCTCTTATTTCTAAAAATATGACCAAAAGCATGATTTCAAGCTAGTTTCTAAGTGTTAAAGGTTGCTTTTAGTATCAATTTTAAGCATGAAAATAACAGTTTTTCAACTGTTATCACAACCCCAAACTTAGAACTTTGCTTGTCGTCAAGCAAACAAGATGTAACTCAATCTTCTACCAATCCTTATAATGGTTCACTCATTCAAAAATCCTCTTTTCAAGGTAAGTAAACTTCAATCAAACTCATGACAAAGATTTCAATCAAGATGTACACATGCTTTGGTGTTCACAAAGTCACTTAATATCCAACAAATGCTATTTTTCATGAATGATCAATCAACTAAACATGGATGCTCATGTGCTCAATGAATATTACCTCACTAGGTAAAGTGTTTCACTCAAACACAAGTGTATAAGAGGTAATCACTCATTTACTCTACTATCACAATGTCACATGAATTGTCTTTGCCTTTCATTTAACCACAATCAAATAAATTTACAAGCATGCATCATCACAAGGACTTTTTCAATGGCTTATAATGTGGCTGGGCTAACAAGAAAATTGGTTTTTCTGGATCACAAAACCCTTGAGTTAAGAGAATCATATCAACACAATCATTCTTATTTTACCCAACTTTCCTTTACATTGAGTTTTGCTTTTTCTTTTCTTTTCTTTTCTTTCTCTTTCACATTCTTCTTCTTAGCTCTTAGCTCAATGCTTTCAATTTCCCTTTCTATTTTACAACAACCCCAAACTTGAACATTTATGAATACCACAAAATATTTTCTACTTAACTCAAGGTAAAGCTTTTCAACAAGGGTTTCCAAATCATGTTCAAGGCTAAGGGTTCAAAGGATAGAACAAAAAGTGTTCTCTTTTAATGGCTAATCGTGAAATTGGCTAGTATAAGGGTTACCAACAAATGGCCTTGATCATATGATGCAAACAAGCAAGTAATTCAACCATAGAAAACCTGGGCAAAGTCATTCATGCTTTCACAGTAATAGTATTCAACAATAACAACTATGGAGCTCAAAACCTCACATATAAGCTCATTCACATTCCACATATAACATCCTGCTTAGAATCATAATCACAATCACAACATCTTGCATTTGTTCACAATGCTTGTGAACCACCTGTATAAGCATATAATATGCACATTCTCAACATCAATCAATATCAAAGCATCATCAGGCATTACTTATCAAACAACAATCATAAGCAAACCATCATAACAGACAAAGTTTCCAATTGAGTACATCAAATCCTATTCTAAAAACAAAAGTGATCGATAAAACAAATCTTACTCTAGTGCTTTGAAAAACTCAGCCCCATCAATGATGCTTTCTCACAACCCCAAACTTAGATGGAAAACTAGTGAGAAAGTGAGTGGAACGGAGATTTTCTAAAGAGGAATGAAAGGAAAAATGTAGAGAACCTTTGGAAAAGTGTGTAGGAGTGTGTGTGCAGAGAAGAATCTAAAAATAGAGACCAAAGCGTGTCTTAGGGTATAAAAATACCCTAATGGGCTCGGGTTCCGCTAAGGGGCAACCTAAGCCCATTTTACGATACCACCGCTCAGCGGCACTTTCGTGTTATGCTTTTCTTCTTTCTAGCTTACCCTAGGTGACTTCTACTCATGCCCCTCACTTGCTCCCTGCAATTAAGTTCTCAGAACACTCAAACATTCAATCCCTATCATGCAACTAAAGTAGAATCAAAACAAATAATATAGATAAAATCAATCAACTGGGTTGCCTCCCAGGTAGCGCTTGTTTAACGTCACGAGCCTGACCCAAAATCCTCCAGCACCCTTTAGTAGATGCAAATCTTTCTTACCAACACTCATCAGTAGGTGTATACAAACATAGTATCCTTCAGTAGATACTCTTCCGCCTAACATCCATCAGTAGATGTAATCCCTGTAACAAACTTATAACAAAAACAAAAATACCCAAAAGTTCAAAATTACATCACCATAACAAAAATTAAAAGTCCTTAAATCACCGGGTTGCCTCCCAGCAAGCGCTCTTTTAACGTCATTAGCTTGACCTAATAAAGTTCAAGTTCCTTCTTCCTGGTTGATGTCCATATTCCACCAACTCCTCAACTGCTTCCAGTGTACTGTTTTGACTCTTCTAGAATATGGAGACTCTATCTCTATCATCTCCTTTTCTTTATAGCCTTTCACAATCCACAATTTGTTTTTGACTCTCACAAGTGTACCCAGTTGGAGTTGTTCTTTCATCCAGTCATCAGGAACTTTCCTTCCTCTTCCAATCTTCTCTTTTTCCGGTACCTGAAACAATAAACAATGCTTACCTTTAACCTTGGGCTTTTCATCTTGAGAGCTAGTCATGAGTACATCTTGAAATGCAGCTTTATGACTAGCTTCTTCCTCCTGCATCTGCCTCTCATCTTTGAAGACATCTACAACAACTCTCTCTTCTTTGTCTTGGAGCACCACTACACCTTCGTTCACATCAATGATAGCTTTGGCCATTTTCATAAACGGTCTTCCAAGAATAATGGGTATCTTTTCAGTCTCCATCTTATCAGTACAAAGTCTACCAAGAACTGGAGTTTGCTCACACAAACTATAATATCTTCTGCTATTCCACAGGGTTCCTTTGAAGATCCATCTGCCATTACTAAGTTAACCTTTACAGGTTTCACATCAACATCATCGATCTGCTCCAGTAAAGAATAAGGTATCAAGTTAACACTTGATCCTAAATCGAGTAAGGCTTTGTTTATCCTCTTCTTCCCTATTGTGCATGGAATGGAGAAACCTCCTGGATCTTTTGCCTTTAAAGGGAATGGCTCCTTTTTAACAGCTTTATACTTTTTTGTATCTTCCTCTCTACGTCTTTTCCTTGTAGAGACTTCTTCTTCAGGTTTAGTATAAACTGCAATTTGTTGTAGTATCTGATTCCAAGGTACATCATTGTCCACAGTCTTGAATAATTCTGTAAAATGAAATTGCTTCTTTTGATTCATTGGAAAAGGAAAAATATCATTACTCTCTATCTCTCTTCTCTCTCCTTTCTCTTTTCTCTCTTTTTCTTTTTCTCTCTCTTCTTTTTCTTTTTCTCTCTTTTCTCTCTCTTCTTTTTCTTTCTTTTCTCTCTTTTCTTTTAACTCAACTCTCTCATCATTTGTACTCTCCACCACTTTGCATTCTTCCCTAGGGTTAACCTCAGTATTAGCCCCAAAATTTTTATTTGGCCTCTCTTCCAATTGCTTGGTAATCTGACCCATTTGAGTCTCCCAATACTTAATAAAAGCCTCAGTGCTCTTTTGAGTAGACTCAGTTTTTTGTATGAACTGATTAAGAGTTTCTTCCATCCTTATTGACCTTTCATTTAGTATAGCCATTTGTTGCCATAAGGTTGGTTGTTGCTGTTGCTTATTGAATTGCCCAGTTTGTCCAGCTTGCCCAATTTGTCCGTGACCAATGCTTGGGTGTGGTTTCCACCCTTGATTAAAATTCCCCTGACGGTATTGATTGGCCATGAAGTTTACATCTTCTAATGCTTCTACTGGAAAAGCGCATTGACCATTGATATGGTCTCCTCCACATACTTCACACAACTGTGATTGAGCCTGTGCAACAGTCTTTAACTCCTTTGGTAGTTGTGCAAGAGTTTTCGTAAGAGTCTCCAGTTATTGAGTTAGTATCTTATTTTGTGCTAGCAAGGCATCATGGGTTTGTAATTGTAGAACTCCTTTTTGTTGTATAGGAGCTCCTCTTTCACTGTTGAGCTCATTGTCACTAGTAGCCATATTATCAATGATTTTTGTAGCTTTCTCTGGAGTTTTCCATTTGATATTTCCTCCTGCTGAGGCGTCAAGCATCATCTTGGTTTGTGAACCAAGACTTCCAAGGAAGGTTAGGAATACTTGCACATCATCAAAGCCATGTGTGGGTGTTTTTCTTAATAAGCTTTTATACCTGTTCCATGCATGCCCTAGTGATTCTTCCATGCCTTGCCTGAATGATGAAATCTCTTGCTTTCCTTTATTTACTTTTGATTGTGGAAAGTATTTGTTTAGGAACTTGGTCACCACTGCTTCCCACTCTGTAAAGCTTTCTTCTGGAAAAGAATTTAATCAAAGCTTAGCGTTGCCTCCTAGTGAGAATGGAAACAAGCTAAGTTTGATTGCTTCATCTGGCACCCCATTTATTTTCACAGTGTTGCAGATTTCATTAAAAGTTGTGAGGTGCTCATATGGGCTTTCGTGAGACAACCCATTAAATTGATTACTCTTCACCAGTTGGATTAATGCTGGCTTAACCTCCATGTTGACTGCATTGACCCTTGGTCTTGCTATGCTGTTAAAGTGTTGAGGTCCAGCTATATTTGTATAATCTGCAAGAGTTCTTCTAGCATTATTATTCTCCATATTTTCAGTGCTATGGTTAGAACCTTGTGGTGATGGTTGTAACAGAGTTTCCGGAGGAGGAAAAAGTTCTCTAGATGTGCGGATTCTTCTCCTCCGTCTACTCTCGTCTAAACCTTCAAGAAGAGGTTCTACAGTTTTCTTGCTCCTAGTTCAGATTGCTTCCGGCATACACAAGAAAACAAAACCCTAGAAAAATTGGTTAGCACAAAAAGATATAAAAGAAGATATAAGATAAGAGATAAGAAGATAAAATAAAAACAGAAAATAACTAAAAACAGAAAATAAAATAAAATAAAATAACAATAAAAACAATAAAAATAAAAACAGAAATTCAAATTTACAAAATTCAAGTCAAAGATAATCAATAATCACACAAATGAACTAGTTAAACCACGAGTCCCCGGCAACGGCACCAAAAACTTGATGACAAATTTATGAACACCGAAAAACGGCGCCACAAACTTGTTTAACAATTGGCAAGTGTGACCGAATCGTATCAAGTAATAAACAAGGTAAGACCAAGTATTGTTTTCCCAAAGGACTCACGGCCTAGTTTAGCTATGTGATTTGATGATTATTTAAGACTTAAGAACAAATTGATTGTAGGTTTCAAATGCAAAAGACAGAAATTAAATATGTATGCATGAATTTGATCAATGGAAAAGAACAAAAGACAAACACTTCAATGAATTATATGGATGAGTATGTTGTTGGGGTTATCAATTTCATCTTATCCACTCTCATATATTTTCAGGAATTCATCATTCTTATCATCAATGCTAATGCCACTCTCTAAATCACCTTGCAAGAAGGCCTATCCCTAATTATGAGTTCATACAATTCCTAGCATTCCTAGTAATTAGTTCTTAAAGTGTAGGAGCTTAAAGGCAACCAATATGCTATTGGGAGAAATTTCCCGGATCTAGACTTCCCCGTACGTTCCCGTATCGACAAAATCAATAATCATGTCAATGAATGAGTTAAACAAAGCAAGCAATAAGCAAAGAGGAAAAACACTAGCTAAAGATGAAAGAAAGCATATATCTTAACATAAGACATTAAATCAAATTCCATATATGAGAGTTTCACAAGACTACATTGATTCCCCAACAACAATACAAGGTTTAGTTCACCATATTCATAGTGAAACTAGATGAACAATAATGGAAGAATGAAAGATAAAACCCTAGAAAGAGGAGAAGGTAGCCTGAGCATCCAAGATCTTCCTTCAAGGGGCGGAAAAGAGAGCGTTTGCTTCGTCTCTGCCAAAGATACAAACCCTAGGACGTCCTAAAGCTTATATACTATTCTAAAATTACAGAAAATTAGGCTCAAGCCCAAAATAGTGCCGCTCAGCGGTAAACTACTGCTCAGCGGTAAGTACGTGAGTTGTTTTCTTCCCTTCAGCAGCCTTTTCACCCCTTAGCGGATCCAACGTGACTGCTTGAGTGCCGCTCAGCGGTAAACTGTCGCTGAGCGGCAGTTGCGGCTTCTCCTTTTGCACTTTTTGATGTCTTTTCTGATTCCATCTCTATTCTTATTCACTTCTTTCACCAAATTCCCCTTAAAACCTGCACAAAAACACTGAAATCAAGCATAAACCTGTCCAGCTCTCTTATTTCTAAAAATATGACCAAAAGCATGATTTCAAGCTAGTTTCTAAGTGTTAAAGGTTACTTTTAGTATCAATTTTAAGCATGAAAATAACAGTTTTTCAACTGTTATCAGTCCTGCAGAAAATACTTTGACACTCAAGTCAGAAAAAATTGCACCTTGTGTATTCTGATAGTAATTTGGAATAAAGATGATTTTACCGGAACATTAATATTGTATTTATTGGCCTCATAACTTTCCAGCTCATTAATTATATTAATTCTTCATTAATACATTATATTCTGTGCAATATAATATGTGGTGATGTGTGCTGATGACTTACGTGGAGTGTTTTGATTAAATAAATAGTGCTGATGTGACATTATTTAGTACCCTTATTCAGTTTAAGATATCAGAATTAGGGATTTTAAATTTGAATTGGGGATTTCATTTCCTTGCTGCGAGACGAAGCGGAAGACGATGACCAACTACAATTTTGGACAAGACGAAGAGAATCCAGCCGATAGTTGACGCGAACTAAGGTAAGGTATTTAGTTTCGTCTTTGGTTTTCTGTTTGAACACATAAATTTCTTTTTGCTTTTACGAACATGTGCGTCTTCGACAATTTGGTTTTTGTTTTGGTCGGTAACAATTTTTATAATGATTTGTGGTCCTCATTTTGCATGTTCAATTGTTACATTGTAGTTTAGACATTATGGTCCCAAATTTTTTTTGTTGAATTGCTTATCAGCTGTAGTGGTCCCATATCTGTGAGTGGGGATGTTACTTTGTTCCATGTCCCCCTGTCAGTGTCGATGTGAGTGTTTAGTTAGTGAGTTAGTGTTCCTGTAGTGGTAGGACTGTAATATTCCAAAGACTTGTTAACCCCCATAATGTATAGGTTATAAAAGCAACTTGCTAGGAACGTATTAAGGTGGTGGTCCACCATTGTGGAGATTTTGTCAGTGATGCTAATAAGCAGTTAAAATTTGAAGGAGAGAGAGAAGAATGGTCTTGTGATCCAGACTTGTGGAGCTATTTTGGCATAGTAGCCTCTGTCAAAGAATTAGGTCATATGAACATCAAAGAATTATGGTACGGTTTAGGAGGTCGGTCTGTGGACCAAGATAGGTTAGAATTATTAACTGATGATAGGGGTGCCATGCATATGTTGAACATTGCTAGGTTAAATGATGAAGTTAATCTGTATGTGGTTCATAATATGATGGAAATGGAAATAATAGAAATGATTGATTGGGTTGGTGGTCATCTTGATGATGAAGGTGATGTTGCAACACAAGTGGAGGAGGTTGAGGTATTTGGTGATGGTCAACTTGGAACAGAAATGGTGGAGGGTGAGGGGGATGCCCATGAGGGTGATGCTGAGGTTCATACTGAAGTTGGAATAGATATGGTGGAGGGTGAGGGGGATGCCCATGAGGGTGATGGTGAGGATCATACTGAAGTTGGAACAAAAATGGTTGAGGGTGAGGGTGATGCCCATGAGGGTGATGGTGAGGATCATAGTGAAGTTGGAACAAAAATGGTTGAGGAAGAGGGTGATGCCCATGAGGGTGATGGTGAGGATGTTGAGGTCCATTAGGTTGAGGATGGTGAGGTCCATCATGTACAGGAAGCTGAGGTACATGATGTACATGATTTTGAGCTAGAGGATTTAGGAGAGGATGATGATGTAGAGGACAGTGAGGGTGATGATGTACATGAGGAAGAGACTGAGGACGAAGATGTAGATTGAGTGAATAAAGTCTAATTGATGTCATAAGGACTTATGCACTAAGTAATGGGAGAAGTTTAAAATTTATTAAGAATGACAAGAAAAGGATTTTTGTGAAGTGCTTGGGTGGAAGAGGAAATTGTAAATGGTATGCCTATTGTTCCTTCAGGAGTGATGTCAATGCATGACAACTAAGAAAAGTGTTTGATGCTCATAGCTGTAGTAGAGATTTCAATGTAAAGTTGATGACTTCAAAGTGGTTGAGTCAAAGGATGGAGAAAACTGTGAGAGAAAACCCTACAATGAAGGTCATGGACATTCGGGACAAAGTCACTAGGAAATGGAATGTAGGAATTTCAAGAAATATGGCTTTTAGGGCAAGAGCCATGGCCAAAGATAAGGTTGAAGGGTCATTTGTTGTAGACCTATTATTGGGTTAGATGGATGCTTTTTGAAAGGCAAGTATGGAGGGGAGTTACTAACATCAGTGGGAAGATATGGAAATGAACAAATGTTGCCCATAGCATATGCTGTTGTTGAGGTAGAAAACAAAGACTCCTGGACTTGGTTCTTGGAGCACCTTATTGAGGACCTTGGTGGGGCAGCTGTATGTGCATGATGCACATTTATTTCAGACTAACAAAAGGTCAGTCAATGTTCAATATCTTGTACATATAACTGAATATCTTCATTACACAAATGTTAATTAAAATATCTTGAATATGTCAGGGTCTTTTGTCAGCTATCCAATATCTTCTGTCTGGTGTAGAACAAAGATTTTGTGTTATGCATTTATATTCGAAATTCAGAAAAAAAATTCCTAAAAAAAACCTTAAACGTCTCATGTGGAGGGTAGCAACAGCCACACATCCACAACAATGGGAGGCTGAAATGAGGAATATTAAAGACATAAATTTAGACACATTTAAATATTTGCTTGCCATCCCACCTAGGTATGTATTAAGTCTTATAATTATTTGATAAACTCACAGTTCACATTTACATACTTGACTAGTTATATTCACTTATCCCTGGTTTTGGTCAAGATCTAGATTCACCTCTAGATCACAATGTGACACTCTTGTGAACAGCATGTTTGAGGGCATTAATAGTGTGCTAGTTGATAGTAGGTCTAAGCCTATTATTAGCATGTTAGAACCTTCTATGGTTTTCAGCATGTCTTCCAACACTTCAAGTTTATTCTTCGTTTCCTCTATGTCTGTGTGCATGATGGCCTTATTCGAAATATCATGTGCAACAATTGTGTGAGGAGACTTGGATATTTCATTCACCTTCATCTCTATCGTGTGGATAGGCCCTTGAGCGCTAGTACGCTATTGGTTATGGGAAATGCCAAAGAAGTGTGCTCTGCCTCTAAGTGATCTCCAATGGGCAACGTGTAACCTGGTGGCAAACCATGCACTGTAAACGTGAATTGTGTTCCCACAACGTTATGTGCTGGAGGATGAGCCTTATCCTCGGCCTTTACAAATGAAGTCTCTCTTGCCACCTTCATGGCTTTCAAAGCTTCCAAGATTTGACCGATTTGATCCTTTAGTTGGCTAATATTAGCCTTTACAGCTTCACGTTCCTCTTCCATAACTTCAAAATTTGCTTGAGTTCTATAAGGATGTCGTGGAAGTTCCGTCGTTTTTTTTAATTTTTTACTTTTGGCTTTTAGTACTTCCTTGCATTCTACGCCATGGTAATGCGTGCTTGATGTATTGATATATGGGTGGGAATTCGCGTGAGATGCTCATTCACCTTTTTTTTTAAATTTGAACTTTTTCACTGATGTACTTTTTGAAATGATTTCCAACGAATTCATGAATTCTCATTGGAGTTGGCGATGCATGGTGTGTTATGTTTTTTCTTCTCTTTTCTTTGAACCCCTATGATGATGCATGCATGATGCTGAATGTATGAATGCATGGACCTATAATGAAAAGCCTTGTTTTGACCAATGCCTAGTAGAAGACCGATATAGAAAGACCTGGCTAACTTGAAAGAGGAAACGTAGATGCATGTTGATCTTTTTGTATTTTTGAATGAAAGAGGTTTGATAACCACAAAAAAAAAGTTCCAAATAAAGTTTCTCATTGATGAAGATATATACATGATAGTTGTTTATGCAGATAAATGGTTATGACTTTTTTCATGATGCAATACTGTGCAAGTAGGTTTTTTTTTTAAAAAAAGTAATGTCCTGCCCTTGATTGATTTTTTTTTTGTATTATTATTTTATTTTTTTGGAGTCAATTTGAAAACAATGGATGTCAAAAACTTTGAAGTCGGATATTCAAAACAATGCTTGGCATTTTCTTTTGACATTGATATGTGCATGCTTGAATTCACAGAAAAGTTGAAAGTGGTAAGGATTTAAAAGTATTTAAAGGATGTTGGCGTGTAATATGTGAATATGAGATACAACACACCAAATAAGTATGGAGATATGGATTCATGAATGTCAAAGCTGCCCCAGTTTTTAGGCATGGGTTTTGTTTAGAATAGGGAACGGGTATGGAAAGGATTTACTAAAAAAGGATTACCCCAAATGGTTTGATTTTCTTTTGCATGGCTAGTTAAGGAGTTCTCAAATAACACCAGCGAGAATAACTTTGGCAAGACAAATATGCTCTAATATATGGTAACGTTAGTGTTTGTTAGAGTCAATCTCTTTTCTTTTGAGGAAATGGAAAATGAGTGTTTTCAAGCCATGCACACACACACATGTCTCAACAGAAAATGCTATTGGTTATTTAAAATATTTGGTCATTCTTTTCCTTGGAGGTCTTGGTTCGCAAACTAAGTTGATGCTAGATGCCTCGACTGGAGGTAATATCAAGTGCAAGACTCGAGAAGAAGCCTATGAATTGATTGGTTCCATGGCTACTATTGACAATGAGATGCATAATGAAAGAGGAAATCCATCTCAGCAGAAGGGAGTCCTACAGTTAGAATCTCATGATGCTTTGCTTGCGTAGAATAAAATTATCACTCAACAATTGGAGAATTTGACAAAGAAACTCTCTCAAATGCAAAAAGTTTCACAGGTTCAACAGAAACTTTGTGAATTATGTGGTGGTGATCATATAAATGGTCAATGTGCTTTTCCAGTGGAGACCCAAGAAGATGTCAACTATATGGGAAATGAATTCCACTAAGGTAATTTCAATCAAGGGTGGAAACCTCACCCAAGTATGGGTTAAGGTCAATTTGGACAATCTGGGCAAGGAGGACAATTCAATATATCATCGCAACAACCATCACAATGGCAACAAATATCTGCATTATTTAACAGAACTTCAAACTTGAAGAAACCCTTCAACAATTCATGCAGGTGACTATCTCCAACCATAAGAGCATTGAAGCTGCTATAAAGAATCTGGAGATGCAGGTGAGCCAACTAGCAAAGAAGTTAGAGGATAAAGCTAAGAGGCAATTTGGGGCTAATACTGAGGTTAAGTCTGAGGAACAGTGTAAAGTCATTGTGAGCATAAGTGATGAGAGAGTAGAAGAAAGAAAAGAAAGATTTGAGGTAAAAGAAGAAAAAGAAGAGAAAATAGGTGAGGTTGAGAGAAAAGAGAAAGAAAAGAAGAGGGGAGAGAAAAAAATTGAGAAATTTTTTGAAAAGATTCTTACTTACCCTAAGGAGTGTGGTAGAAAAGAAAAAGAGAAGCAATATGGGCGTTTTATGGAGATCTTCAAGCAATGAAGCAATTCCTCAATAAGAAGAAATATGTAGATGAAAAAACCATTGATGTATAGGATAATTGTAGTGTTTTTTTGCAAAAGGAACTTCCTCCAAAAGTGAAAGATCCAGGAAGCTTTACTATTCCTTGTATCATTGGGGATGTTAAAATAAGGAAAGCCCTAATTGATTTAGGGTCAAGCCTTAATTTGATGCCCTTATCTATGCTTGAGAGGATTGATGGTCTTAAAGTGAAATCTACTAAGGTTACTTTGCAATTGGCGGATGGATCTACCAAAAAGCCTTATGGTGTGGCGGACGATGTTGTGGTTTGCATAGACAAACTTAGATTCTTTGTTGATTTTGTTGTGATGGAGATGGAGGAAGACGTGAAGATTCCTATTATTCTTGGAAGGCCATTCATGAAAACGGCCAAGGTAATTATCAATGTGGATGATGGGACTATAACATTTAAAGACCAAGAAGAGGAGGTGATTTTTTATGTCTTCAGTGATGAGACGCAGAATCAAGTAAGAAAGACTAGTCATAAAGCTGCAAATGAAGATGCACCAGTGACTAGTCCTAAAGTTGCTAAGTCGGCCATCAAAAGTAAAAATTGTTTCTTGTCACAAGTTAAGGAAGAAGGAGAAAAATAAAAAGATGGCAAAGGAAAGATGGTTCATCATGATTCGAAGGATGAACGACTCAAACCTAGTGCACCAATGGGATTCAAGGGTAGAGTATGGGTTGCTAAAGAGCTTAAAGATAATGGAGTCATAGAGATTGAAACTCCATACTCAAGGAGAGTCAAAAAGGTGACCAAGAAGATGTTGATGATGTGGGGTGAGAAGAAAAATAAGAATATCAACATGAAAGAAGTGACTTGAGTTTTATTGGGTCAAGCTAGTGACGTTAAACAAGCGCTTACTGGGAGACAACCCAGCTTTCTAAACTTATCTTTTTAATTTATGTTCGTTTTTTGTTTTGATGCACTTGGCTTGAAACTTTATCTGTGTGCAATGGTTTGTTGATGCTATGATGTTCGTGATGAGTAGTGCTTTATGATGCTGATTATATTGATTGATGTTGAGAGGATGCATGATGTTGATATCCAAGTGGTTGCTCATAATATTTTCAAACAGATGCATGATGACTTTTGATTGTGATTGTGTGACTAAGCAGGATGTTTATCTAAATGTTGGAACTTGAATTAGCCTGTGTGAGGATTGAACTCCAGAGTTTTTTTGAATGATTGCTATTACTTTGAAAGAATGAATGACTTTGCTTAGGTTTCTATGATTGAATCACTTGCTTGTATGTGTCATATGATCAAGGCCATCTGTTGTTATCCCTTTTTAGCCAATGCATGATTTTAGCCCAATGAAAGAGAGCGCAATGTGTTCTATCATTTGAACCTTTGGCTTTAAACAGGAATTGAAAACCCTTTTTGAAAGTCTTTACCTTGAGTTGAGTTGAGAATAATTGTGTGGTATTGATAAAGGTTCAAGTTTGGTGTTGTTGGGAAGTCTAAAAAGGGAAAATAAAAAGCATTGAGTCAAGTGTTAAGCAAATGAAAAGCAAAAGAAAAAGAAAAGGAAAGCTCAATGCAACGGAAATTGGGAATAAGTAAGAATGGTTGTGTTTAAATGATGAAATTATTAATGACTCTCTTAACTCAAGGATTTTGTGATCCAGAAAAACTAATTTTCTTCTTAGCCCAGCCACATTACAAGCCATAGAAAGCCCTTGTAATGATACTTGCTTGTGAGTGTGTTTGATTGTGGTTAAATGAAAGGCAAAGTTGATTCATGTGACAATGTGATAGTAGAGTGAATGAGTCACCTCTAGATACACTTGTGTGTTTGAGAGAAAAACTTTTCTTGGTGAGGAATAGTTCTATGTATGCATGATTACATCTTTGCTTGGTTGATTGATTATTCATGAGCATAACATTTGTTGAATATTCTGTGATTATATGAGCACCACAATGATCTTAATTGAATCAAGGTATGTATTCATCTTGACTGATATTCTTTATGATAAGCTAATTTGATTAATTACTGTTCTCTAAAGAAAAGGTTTTGAAATATGTTGAATCATTGCATTGATTGGATGAAAGCTAAGTTACATTTTGTTTACTTGAGCACAAGCAAAGTTCTAAGTTTGGTGTTGTGATAACGATTAAATTTACCGTTATTTGACACTTAATTTTGATACTAAAAGAACCCTTTTTTACTTAGAAACTAGCATGGAATCATCGTTTTGTTGAATAACAAAGTTGAAGGTGAATTTTGAAGGTGAATTTAATGGCTTTGTGCTAGATTTCAGTGTTCTCAACAGGAATTTAGATGATTTGGAAGAAGATTTGAAAGTAGTAAGGAGTTGGAACTCTGCAAAATATGGAAAAGCATCAAAGAAGAGAAATCGCACAACGCTGAGCACCACTTTGGGGGTCCTCAGCGCAAGAGCAAACTATCTCAAGCTTGGTTGCCCTTTTCTGGAGCCCTCAGCACAGGATGCCACTGGCTCACGCCCGGGCGCCCTTTTTAGGGGCGTTGAGCGCAACTTCGGCGAGACGCACCATGTTTGCTTGACCTCTAAGCTGAATTTGAGCACCAATTCTCTGACCCACACACCGCTGAGCGCCATAAGTGGGACGTTGAGCGCCAGTCTTATGGGCTTGGACCCGTTTTCTATTATTTTCATGTTCTATTGAAGGACTTGGACGTCCTAGGGTTCACATTATTGGACGAAACAGGCACAAAAACACACTCTTTCATCCCTCGGAGGAGGATTTGGATGCGGAAGCACCTATCTTCAAGTTCTAGGGTTTTATCTTTCATTTTTTTTCCATTATTCATGTAGTTTCACCATGTCTATGGTGAACTAAACTCTATTTGTTGTTGGGGAATGATGTAACCTTTGTAAACTCTCATGTATTGAATTGATTCTTGATTATATATGTTTCTTTCATTAATTGTTAGGGTAATTCTTCTTTGCATAATTCTTGCTTTGTTTAACTCATTCTTTAGCATGATATTTGATTTGCATGAGTGTCGGAAGGTATCATAAAGTTCATGATCCGGAGAATTATTCCCATAAGCAGTATTGCTTAGGAATAGGGGTATGAGTTATGGTTGTCTTAAGCTTTCGTTCTTAAGAATTAATTATTAGGATGACAAAAGACGTTATGATCTATGTTATGATCTATAATTAAGGATAAGCTTTCTTCGCCGAGGAATCGAGTTTTAAGTATTTTAGAGAGTGACATTAACATTAATGAGAAGAAGTAGAATTCATATATACATGAGAGTGAACTAGGTGAAATCTAAACACAACAACATATTCATCCATAATATCAAATCCATTCATCTTTGCACTTTTGTCCAATTGATCAAATTGCATGCATATTTATTTTTCAATATTTTCATTCTAAACACAAAAGAGTTTGTTTTCAAGTCTTATTTAATCAAGAAATCACATAACTGTTTAGGCCGTGAGTCCTTTAGGATACCATTTTATATTACTTGATATGATTCGGTACACTTGTCGGAGTCTTAACAAGCGCTCATGCTAAGGCCCCCCTCAGGGGCGCTGAGCGTCAATGGCGATTGATAATTCACGCTCGGGTGCCCTTTCTAGGGGCGTTGAGCGCCAAACACCTCGCAAGGTCGCCTAGGTGTCCCCACTAAGGGGGTTGAGTGCTGAAAATTACGGTTTGTTGCAAATCTATTCTATTTAAACCTAAATTTTGAAGGGTTATGGGTCTTTGGTTCTTTAGAGGTGCGATTTCACTCAGAGGAGAGCTTGGAGGGCGACCAGGGTTTGTGGGAACACTCCCTTCTTCTTCTTTGGGTTCTTCTTCTTCTTCCATGGTCATGTTGTAAGCTTTAAGGCTCTCCATGACAATGGAGAGCGAAACCCATATTGTTGGGGAAAGATGTAACCTCTGAATTTCATGTATTTGAACATGTTTTAAATATCTTATGGTTCTTTCATTGAATGTTAGTGATTTTCTCGTATTCTTAATGCTTGTTATGTTTTGGCCATTCATAGCTTGATGTTTGGATTTCTTTGTTATTGGGAAATACTTAGGAACCATGATCTGAAGGATTTCACCTAAAGGAAATATTATCTACGGATAGAGATAGGACGTTTGGTTGTCTGAAACTTCTTTTCTTAATGCGGAATTAGTTATTAGGGATTCAAGGGATTGAGGTCTAATAATCAAGGCTAGGCTTTTTACGCCAAGGGAATGGGTTCAAACAATAGTATAAAAATTGCGTACAACGTCGAATATTTTGGGCTTTTAACGATGAATTCGCGAACAACATTAGATCAGGAGACATTAAATTTACGTCGAATTTAAAAAATTTCATGTTAAATTAACGTCGAATTTTTTTAATATACGACGTTAACTTAACGTCGAATTTTGTCAATATTCGACGTTAATCAATTTTTTTAGTTTTTTTAATTAATTGTGATCCTTTTTTACAACTCTACGAGACTTGAAAAGCAAAAAAAACAACAAATTTCAGTTTTTGGTATTTTATAAAGCATGAATTATGATATTTAATAAAGCATGAATTATGAACGTGTAGTGTGATATCAACAACAAACAATAATAACCAACAACAAACAAGTTCAATCAAACAACAACAACAAACAAGTTCAACTAAACAACAACAACAAACAAGTTCAACCAAAAAAACAACAAACAAGTTCAACAAATAAGTTCTTCAAAACGAAAAGGAAAATGAAAAATAACCTTCAAAAGGTGGGTTCGTCGGAATAAAGTTCCGTCACAGTGAGAGAGAAAACAGAATGCGCCTATGAAGGACAAGAGCACAAAAATAATCGGTTAAAACAAACAAAAATCATACATAAAGTAATTAATTAACATGCATTTGTATCAAATGAAATAAAGATTACATGTGATGCTCGTCAAACTTCGTTTGAGAAGAGAACAGGGTATCGCGCGTGAAGATAAAGTGAATGAATTTTCAATCTCCCGCTCAAATTTTTATTGAATTTTCTAACCTTTTGACGTCGAATTTAAAAGCCATTCGATGTTTCATATTTGTTTACGTCGAATTACAATTCTAAACGACGTTTAATAATTGAATTTACTTACAAAAATGCCACCGCTCATTTTTAACATTGGTTATTCAGTGGTTGGACGTTGAATGCATGATGTTATACGCTTTTTTTGTACTAGTGTAAGTAATTTAGTAAGTGACATTAACATTCCAGTGAAGCAGATGAGTTCTAATGTGCATGAAAGTTAAATTCGATACTTGATCTTACCATTTTATATTGCTTGATACGATTTGGTACACTTGCCAATGAGTTAACATTTAGCAATCCATGCAATCAATTAAATTGTTTAAGATTTTTTGTATGCTTTATTGGAGGAAAATTGTTCCAACATAATCTAGTATACAGTTAAGACTCCGGCAAGCGTACCGAATCGTATCAAGTAATAATAAATGGTAAGACCGAGTATTGTTTCCCAAGAGACTCACGGCATAGACAGTTATGTGATTTCTTGATTACATAAGACTTGAAAATAAATCTTTTAGGTTTAGAATGCAAATTCTAAAAAGTAAATATGAATGCAAGTGTTGATCAATTGACTTGAAGAATGCACAGGTGATTGGTGTACAAAATATGGAATGATTATGTTGTTGGGGTTTCCGACTTATCCAATCCACTCTCATGTATTTATGAATTCATCTTCTTCATTAATGTTAATGCCACTTTCTGATTTACCTTAAATCTGATGTCTCGGTGAAGAAAGCCTACTCTTAATTACTAGATAACAATGTCTTGTATCCCCAACAATTAATCATGCATTACATTCGCGCAGAAGCTTAAAGGCAATCAACCCTCCTATCCCTATGTGTAGGTAATATTACTTTTGGGAGAATTTCCCCAGTTCTAGATTTACCCATATGTTTCCATATCGATAACATCAATAATTGTGCAATTGAATGAGTTAAAGAAAACATGCATAAATGAAGTCCAACATTTATAATATAAATCAATTCAATACATGAAAGTTTCAAAGGATTACATTGTTTAACCAACAACAATGGAGGTCTAGTTCACCATAAACATGGTGAAACTAGATGAAAATATGGAAAAGAATGAAAGATAAAACCCTAAAAGTTGAAGATCGGAGCTTCGGCATCAAAACAAAGAAAATCAAGCATAAAACCAATAATACCACCTCAACTCTCTTATTCTCACAACTTATGCAAAATTTTAAACAATACAAATTTATTTTAAATATTTTAAAAATTTAAGAAAATACCTTCAATGAAAATTCAATTAAAATATTAAAATTAAAAAAACAACAACACACAATTAAATCAATAAAATATAATTAATTAATACGTCCTAAAAATAATATATTTATATTTCACTCATATATTCATATATATATATATATATATATATATTCATATATATATATATATTATATATATTACATCGTCTCTAAAGGAAAGATTTTCCTAATAAAAAATCATATACTTTGATTACAACTATAAAATTATAAAAAGAAGATAATAAGTATGCAAAGTTATTAATATAAGATTTTAAGTTTAAATTATTTGCAAACTAGTGCTTCGAAAATAAAAAGTATACAAAGTATTTAACCTCCTAAAGATAAACTACAGCTTCTAAAATTTAAAAACGAAATTTAATAACATTGAGAAGGGACAAAATATAACACAGTCCTTCAATAAAAAATTAACATCAACATATTGTGGTGTCGTGTGTTGCTTGCTACCTGTGGGTGTGAAAGAGGATGAAGATGAGAGAAAAACAAATAGGATAGGTGAGGAACATGGGTTAGGGTTAGGAGAATGATTATGATTTTTTTTTTAATTTTAAAAAACTTATTAAAATACCACTGTGTTATAGTATGCTTTTTTTTTTATCAATGAGAATTTTTTTATCTACTAACTGGTGTACCAATTGAACAAAAGAAGCTTACATAAATTAGAAGACTGATTGATATATATATATATATAATATATTATAATATATATATATATATATATATATATATTATATAACGATGTTTCTATTAAAATATTTTTCTATTAAAGAATGATAAAGTTTATTACAACTATAGAATTATAAAATGAAGATAATAAACTTTCTCGTACTTAAAACACTATAATAACTTGTAAGGGTTGTTACATATTCATACTTTTAATTAACATTATATCTTAATACCCTCTTCACACACCTTAATTATCATTTTTTTAGAATATTTTTTTGTTAATTTTCTTCTTTAATGGAAATTGATGATAATGTTGTTAAAAAATTACTTTATTTTATTAATTTTATTAATTTTATTAATACCCAAGTTGCAATAGTAAAAATGAAGACGATGGAGGAAAATACATCAACCCAACCCAGCTCATTTATTAGCAAGCTAAAAAAATTTGAACTCGACCCAACTCACCACGGGTTGGTGGGTTAAACGGGTTGGCTTATTGGCTCACTTAATT
>JAFNIE010000583.1:0-29422 GCA_027742785.1 Vigna reflexopilosa
TCCCTTTAAGCTATCATACAAGATTAGTCCATTAATGACCTATAGACAAAGAATATCAGTCCATAAACTAGGACCTTCTATTACTGATCACCACATAATCTCCTTTCCTACTTGAGATGGAGTGATTATTGGAGCGTCAAGATAACTTTTAATGTTGAGTCCTCACATCAATAGATTACTCTATTTGAAACAATTACAAAGAACTTCACCTTAAAAAATATTTTTAAATCATATTTCAATACATGTATAACCTCATATGCATATACCATTATAATATTCAATATATATTACCAAATAAATAATCGATTATCAAATGAGATAATCGATTACTCTTGTCAGGTTTTGACAACAATCTGATTTTTCTGATTTCGTTGCACCTAAGAGTCATCCAAATGATCCAAATGGGATCCTAAACACTATAATTGATTTAAAAACAAGTTGTAACTTAAATTGGATACCAATTTGGTCATTTGACTAGGAAACAAGATTAAACTAATAAACCTATAATTCAAAACACTAGAATTTTGGAATTTTTTTAATGTTGTTTAGTTTTAGTTAATCTACTCTTAATTAAGTAAAAATTGAAATTATCATGTTTTTATTAAGTTTATTTTTGTTGTTGTAATTTCTATTATTACTGTTTTAAATAATTAGAAGTTTATTAAATAATTGTAGACAAGATAAGCATTTGGCTTTTTATTGATATTTTTATTATTATGCTTTTTAAATAATTAAATTTTATTAAATAATTTTAGAAAAAAATAAATATTTTACCTTTTATTGGTATTTTTGTTATTATCATTTTAAATAATTATTGGTATTGTATATTTGTCTAAGACTTTTTAAACCCTTTTTTTTTTGCTTCTAACCATTTAGGCAAATTTAAATAAGTGTTAAGAGGGAAGTTCTTAGACGAATTTGTTGAAAGCTTAACTTTATCTAATAATTGTTATTGCATAAAACAATTATAGTGTATTAGTTGAGTGAGTTCTAGTTGGTTGCACAGCGACAACAATCACCAAAATATAAAGCTTAAGAAAGTCATATCTAGCTTTAGTAAAATAGCTTAAAACAAAGATTCTTTTATTGTAGAAGTCATACATTTTTATTCATTAATATTTTTTTTTAAATTATTATTAAATAATAGCATATTTATCCTTATTTAGTAGAAATAAATATATAATATTGAAAGGTATCACTTTAACTAACAATAATTACAATTTCTTTTATTAAATATTTTTTAAAACCTATTATTTATTTCACTGTAAGAAAACTTATAAATAGTTATTAATTTTGGAAACAAAAAATAATTAGTTATCATGATTAATTTAGATATTAATTTATAAACTATTAATTAATAGTCTTTAAAATAGTCACTATTATTAATAAAAAATTAAAATTAATGAAAAATTTAGATACTAATTGTTTTGGTATTCAAAACCTTGATAATTAATATAGTGATCGAATATAATTAGCTATTTTTTAAGCTTTTTATGAATTTGTTGCATGATGTGATGTCTATTTATCTTTTATGTTCAATAATACATGTTTAATACAAATATTTGTTCAGTTAGAATTTTTAGAATACGATCAGATTTTAATTTAAATGTTTATCTTTAATGTTCAATGCATAAATATTTGTTCCATTAAGATTTTTAAAATGTTATGAGATCTTTAATTTGAATTTTTATGTGTAGATATTGTATTTTATATAAAAATAGGTCACTAAAAATAATAATTAGTACTTCATTACTAAATCCACTTTTAACTAAGTCTTTATCCATTTCATTTACCATTAGCTTAAAAAAAACATATCCAGTATATTTTTAATTATTTCGATTTTTTCAAATACTATTGCATAATTAATATACTTTAATATAAACATGTAAATCATATCCTATGTTAAAAGATATATATAATTTTAATTTTTTATTTTTTTTTATCAGTAACTTATAATTATTAAATAGATCATAGTAAAATGAGATATTGATCAGAGAAAACATTCACTTTCTTTGACTCGTAAAAGTTACTAAATTCATTCATTTAAAATTAACCCATAATCTCTCTTATCAGAATACACTGAATTGTGTGCCATATGGATATCCAATATACAACATTCAAACATGGATTTACTTTCCTCACCAAAGGCTAACATGAACACATTAATGTAGCATTGAGATGCTGAATTAGGTAAATTGTGATATTACAGGTTTAAGATAGCTGGCTCAACCAAGTTTATTCAGAAACCTGAGAAATTTTCTGAAAATTAAAAGCTAACAAAGAAAGAACTAGTTTATTCAGAAGGAAGGGAATTAGACTGGCCAAACTTTCCATTAAGTTCCTTTTTCGTTTTCAATAAATCACTCGGCATTGGAATTCTGTCATGAACTTTTAGGATAGCCATGAATTTTTGACATAGTATCAAGATGCTGTTCTGTATGAAGAATCCCAATTAACGTTTTTCCGTTGCCATGCATGAGTTCGGCCTTTATGCAGAAGCTAAGAGGAGCATCACCTAGAAGAAAGTGCCACACAGTTAGTTTCATGCACGAGCTTCTGAATATATGATTTAACATTTATACGTAAAATGATAAAACTTCTTACCTCATGCTTGGCATATTGTAATGTTTTTGCTATGAAAGATAAGATGGTTGACTTGATTAGAAGCGTCATCCCTTGATTTTGATTCATTGAGATAACATACTTGCATACATTTCTTGAAACTGAACTAAAAATACTGTTGATCTTTGATGATGTGACCGTTATGGATGAAAAACTCATTGTCTGAAAATGAAACATGTGAAGTAAATGATTCAATTTACAATGCAAAGAAATCTGCACCCAAAAACAAAGGAAGCTTTTTTGGAAGAAAAAAGGAGAAAGACGTCACCAAAATCATTCATGATTCTAGCTAGTTTATGTCTATTGCAGTTCATAACAGATTTTGTATGACGAATAATTGAAGTTTAATCTGATATAGAGAAATGTATCAATGTAGGGAAGGGAATCCTAACAAATGTTTTCGAAAATGAAAGGAAGAAACATTCACAAAAGCGAAAGAAGCATAAACTAAAGGCATCAGAAATAAACTAAGAGCAAACCTCTGGGATTCAACTTCAACAAAATCTTTATCTGTAAGACATAATATGAGAACGATGAAAATTATAAGTGTTTTGTGGAAGGTCAATGTTGGATGTATTTATAATAGATTTTAAGTTAATTTCCTTGAAATTAAAGTGATTTACAGCTGTTGTATTTGGCTTTTTATGTATAAAACGTTAGAAGGCTGTAACGCACAGTACAGAATTTGAATCTCAGCATTGCATGCCTGCCATTTGTATTCACTCATTATAGAAAAGGACAATATTTTTTAATTATTTCCAGAAGACAGTGTCTGATGAGATAGCAATGCATTAATGATGCTTTTGTTCCAAACAAATAATAAATCACATCTATAATATTTTTATTATTAATTTAATCAAATGCTGCAAACAAATAAGAAACGAATACATTGAAATTGTTAGATACATATAAATACATTGAGTTCTTTGAATGAACATCTAAACGACATAATTGTTGTTGAAGCTGAAGGAGAGTGTGCTCTTAGATGATCTTTCAATCAAATTGCTGTCATAATATACATTCTAACTCACCTTGTTAATTGCATTTAATATTAGTACATTAAAGAACATTCATACATTCGTCCATTTGAGAGTGTAATATATCATTATTTCAAGTTTTGTTATTCTAGAAACCTATTCTATTCATGCCTACATATTATGTTTATTGATGTATTCTATCATGTTATTTACAATAATTTGAATCCAAACATCTGACTAATGGGTTTTGCTTCTAATACTGTAAATATACTATAAAATGATGAACTCAATAAATTCACAATATTAAACAAATTGAGTTTCTCAAATATACTAAGCAATGTTAAAAAATAACTTTGGTGAATCATATGATATGATGATAATGCAACTAAGATGAATCTCTTATCTAATTCCAGAATAACATGTACTACTTATAAGTACATAAAATTAGCTATTTTATTTTCTTTTTTAATATGAATAAATAACATAATGCCAAATTTGATATACATCAAATACATTTGGAATTTTCTTATATGATATTATACTGCTAATGAAATATACATTTGATATTTCACAACAAAAACAATACATATTATACAAAATCTCATTACCTTACTATATTAGCATCCAAGTCAATGCAACAGATAATGAAATGTTTATTTTAAAACTGTTAAGTTTTAATTCATTGAATAATTTATTAATATTATTCTGACAAATACACTTTTCTCTTTTTAAGTGATATTTGTCTAATGACATTTGTTTAATATTTCTTACAAAAGCAATGCTTTTATATGTTTTCTTACTTAGATTATTGTGTTGCATTAAACTTGGACACTAATATAATGAATTTTTTTTACATTATGTATTGTCTTTGTTGTGAAAGATCGAATATTCACTTTATTAGCAGTATAATTCTTTGATTTTAAATATAATATAAATTTTTATATACAATAATAAAGTTTGATAATGTTATTAATCATTTTAATACTTTTTCTTGATATTTTTAATTCATTAATGGTATCAGTTCAAATATTTTAATTTATAAAATCTTATATATTAATCAAATATATTAAAATTTAATTATATAAAACATGTGACTAATGGTTTGTACTCATAGTTTTATAAAATATATTATGAAAAGATGAAACTTTAACTTTTATATTAGTTATAATAGATTTTCATCCTTTCACAATAGGATTTCAAATACTACAAAGACAATCCATTAGTTACATAATTTGATTCAATTAATTATCAATGCTTATATTTGATTAATAATAAAATCCTATCAATACATGTGATACATTAATATTAATATCAAAATATCTCTAACAATACATCAAATACACTAATATAAAAAAACTATTAAATAAATTAAAATAACTATCAAATCTGAACAATGTAAACATAGTTAATAGATTTGCATAACAAGAGAAAATGTTAAAATATAATTTTGATAAAGAAAATGCTAATAATACCTAATATAAGCGTATCCTTACCTCACAATGGTATTTCATTCATTATCTGTCTGCAAAATAGCATGATTTAAAGGATGAGATTATCATATAATTTAAAGTGAGTTTCAAAATGATACCGACAACTTAATGACAGTAAATAAACATGATTTGTAAATAATATTGTTAGATCTCTTTACCTGTTTGCAAAATCACATGGTTTAGAGGATCCAATAATAAGTAATAAAATTTGTGAATGAGATCTTCCTAACATAATGTCTAAAAAATTTTAAGCATTAAATTTCAATGATACATGGACTATTTTACTTTCTCTCATGATATGAATAAATGAAGTGATTTGTTAATTTAAATATATATATATTATATATATATATATATATATATATATATATATATCTCGAAAGAAATTGTTAAAAATAAACATAATGCTTACCACTAAATCAAAAAGAAGAAAATCTTCAGTGGTTGTGTATGTAAATATATTCAAAATATAGAAATACATAAACCAGATCCTAACAGTTTAAAGAATAATTTTCAAATAAGTAACCTATTATTATGACATAATTTATTAATATAAATTAAGGTTTCATGTATTTATAAATTTAAAAATATGAAAATCTATTCTGTAGAAAACTTACTGTAGAAAGCAGATACAAGAATATGGATAAGCAGAAAGGAAAAGAAAGGTAAGAAAAAAAGGAAAGAATATGCGAAAAAAAAATATGAAAAGGAAGCTGCGGAAAGAAAGGAAAGATGAGAGGAAACCGTGAGAGTCGGGTGTGAGTTTTAGGGTTTTAGATCGAGTTTATATAGAGGAATAAGAGGCTCACTATGTGTGGTGTCTATTTAATTATATGTGTGGTTGTAAAAACTTTATATTATTTAATTATTTTTATTAAATAAAATCAGTAATTTAATTTCTTAAAACATAAAAATAGACATAAAATCATAATATTATAGAATATGCATCATAATATATAAACAACTTGATAAAATTGGTATAAATTAAATAAAATTTTATTTAATGAAAAACTTATCAATTTGTCAAATAAATGTTTGATACTAAGTTATATATTAATAAGATATATAAATTGACGGAGATGAGTATAATCAGCTTAGTAAGTAAAGCTAGATTTAAATGGTTTGAGAAAATATGAAATATTTGAGTTTAAAGACAATTAAAAATCAAATTGGTAATTAATTTTCAAGGATTTATTATTATTTTAATTACAGATTTTGTTCAATTTTGTTCATATCAATTGTATATATTTATTTGTATTAAATAAGTGTATTTAATAATAATTCAAAATAAAAATATTAATTAATAAAAGGATGTGTTTAAAAAAAATCCTTTATGGCTAATAATGATATATTTTTTTTATATGAAGTCATTTGAGAATTTTTATTTTTTTAATTTAAGAGAAGTCAGTAATAATGTAGAAGTGTAACTTTGTGAACAACATATTTAAAATACAAACGTCCTAACAAAATTAATAAAGAAATTTATAAACACTAAGTTTTGTTGTCTCAAAATATCACTTTTATAAAAAAACACTAAATTTGAAAACTTTTTAAATAATAAAAAAATAATTAACCCCAAAATAAAATGTCCCGACTCTCTCAGCTAGTTCGATCCGGTCTTATCTGCAACACCATCTATTCTCGTATAAGTACGATCATCGTAAGTAAAAACCACAATCACAACATGTAAGGGTGAGCAACCGGAAATATAAAAAAACAAACAATATACAATTATCATTTTAAAAACTTAATAATATAATCATATTTCATCACAACATTGTATCATCATAACTCATTCTCACAAACATGGCGATTCGAGTCATCTTCCATCAAAACTTCAGACTTATCTCTCCGACTTCTCAAGGATTAACAAGTAAAAACACCAACACTATGCACACTGGTGCATTATACTTAGCACGAGCCGAAGCTATTGGGCGAAACATCTAACCCTATCGAGTCCTCGCGCATGAGGAAGGGTGACACTCGAATATCTGTTTATACAAGAGACAAGAGACTACAACATCCTTAACGTAACGTAGTACGAAAAGCTAACACACTTGACCACGTTGCAAGGAAATAACATGGTTCACGTTCACATCACAGATTCTATACACATTCTCAATAATATGCATTTCTCCATCCATCACAAGATTTATAACACAATTTTCATTACACTTCATATTTAAACCTCCAGGATATAAATTAATTTATCAAAAACAAAGTTACACTAGCTACACTATGATAATCTTTTAATTAAAGTACTCAAACTGCCACAACATTGTTCAACCATCTTAAATATAACATCTATTAAAAAGAAAACATATCTTGGTGACCATGGCTCACCTTACACAAGCCCAAAATCAAAACACTTTTCTTCTTCTTTTTCTCACAACAACATGATAATATTTTCTCACTTGACTTTTCTTTCTCTTCAAATGACTCTAATATGTCCTAGTTATTTGACTCATCTCCGCTAAAACAAAGTGATACATAAATTATTTGGTTTATTCTCTCCATAGGAAGACAGTCATATAACCCAACACTTACAACATATATTTGTATGGGAACTCCCAAGCATCATACCTTTGTTCTTCCTTAGCATCAAACCCTTTGTTGGGATAATCCAACAAAACATACATACTACCTTCATAGGAAAAACTCATGACAAATATTACATAAACCCTATGTCCATTCATACACAAACTCTTACCTAACAATAACTACAGATAATCATAATCATATACACATGTATTAAAACAAGGATTACCAATCAAGATAATTAAAAACACATATAATATACAAAATAGACAAACAAAGGTAACATTCCCCATACATTGGTAATACTAGAAGTAGGAGTCGAATAATGTTAATGGAAAAATTCTTTTTGCAACCCTTCTGATATAGCACGTTCTAGAGCTTTATGATCTTCTTTTAAATGCTTAGACGCTTTACTTAATAAATGTTTTTGTAGTGCAATTCAGAATTTACACTACAGAGTTTATAAGAACTTCATTTGTTTAATAGTAATCGTTTAACTTGGAAATTTCGTGCGTTTAGTAATAAAAACTCAACTACAGGTTTTGTAAGAGAAGTGTTTAGGCAAGAGAGGAAGTAATTCCACAGATATTTTATACTAGTTCACTCTAAATCAGTTACGTCCAGTCTCCTCCGTAGAAGGTTCCACTATAATCTCCTTAAGATTACACTGAGTATTCGCACCACTCCTGGTTTTCATAGTCAGCGAGTAACCACCTGTTACCTTAGACTTGGATGAGTATTCTGACCACTTGTGGTCTCCACAATCAATGAATAACCACCTATTATCCTAGAGTTGGAGAATTACTCGAACCACACTCTTGGTACTAACATTGCCTAGATTTTCTTTAACTCAACTGAGTTCAACAAATGTTTTAATTTTCTTTAGAATTACAATCAAAGATTACTTACAAGTCATTCAAACTATTACTCTCGTAGAGAGGATGTAATTACATACAATGCAGTATAAACACTCGCATGTGTTTCTCTCTCTTTTTTCTTTCTTACAAACAATAAACAATATGACAATAAAGGTCAAAAGTATTTCTTTTCTTCTCTTTTCTCTTATTCTCTCTTTTTGCTGAGATGTATTCTTTTTCTTGAGCTCTTTCCTTTTCTTTTTGAAAGCTTCTCAGGATGAATATTTCGTTGTATGCTTTTCTCTTGTTGTTCTCTTGATTCTTCATTTGAATGCTCTTGTATTTATAGGCTTTTGGATAAATATCCGTTAGACTAAGCTTTTGCCCTTGATTCTTTTATTTTCTCTTTCTTTATGTACAACAGTCGTTGGATAAAGTCCACTTGTCATTGCAGGCATGCTTTTTCCGTCCTTTGCTTGAAGTAGGTTGTACATCCTTTTAGACATAACTACAAGTGAAGAAGATTATGTGAAAATCTCTTTTGTTTCTAACGTCCACTTTTGATATTTTGATTTGAAGCTTTGTGGATGCATGTAAAATAGCTCATCTGCAAAGAATACAGTAGATTGTGCATGCAACAAATATGTCTTTTATTATCACTTTTGTTGGTTTTGAACGTTAAACATTTAATGTGATTTAATGTTTGTTCAGAACAACTAAGCTTTTCTTTCAAAGATACCAAACATTGATTAAAGACTTCATCGTCTTACGAAGTAGCTTTTTAGCTTATGATATCGTTTATAGATAGAGTAAATGCTTTTGTTATTTGCCTTTACAAACAATGTTTAACTTTGTTTGTATTTTAAGTTTGTTCATATTTTAAGTTTTAGTCTTTTAGTGTGTTTTGTTAATGAAATTCTCTTTAACATTGTTTTGTTTTTCGAGAGCTAATTTGAATACACTTTAAGTATGATAAACTTTATGTTTTATGCTTCAACTCTCTTATACGCTTTTAACTTCTTTCGTCATGTTGTTTGGGTGCTTAGCTTTTTTTATATATATTTTTATTTAACAGTAAGCATATTATGTTTATTTTTAATAACTTTTTTCTGAATATAAATGCTGATGAGATCTATCTATGTTTTAGAGCATGCAACATTGTGCAGTCATAGAAATAAGTAATTAAATTAGTTAAAAGAATTTGCAAAAATATTGTAATAAATTCATTTATTACATAGTTTTTAAAGTCAATTATTTATTTTACAAAAAATTATTTATTCAGATAACATGTTCAGAAGGGCTCCTTTCTTCTATTGTTCCAGTGTTTATGATTTTTATGTATTTTTTTACTAAAGTTTTCATATGTTTTCCTTTCATTTTAATACGTACAAATAGAACAAATGATAGTATTTGAGAGAAATCATGTTAAATGTATTCTGATTTTATGGCTCTTAAAATCTCAAGATATATTTTTTATCATGTTTCATGTTAATGATATTTCTTTTCGTACTCTCTATTTTTATTTTCCTTGGAACAGAAATTTTAAACATTTATTTACCATTACTATAATATATTCATTATCGTTTTAAAACATGGATAATAAAAAAACTTAATTTGATTATTTATGTTATTAATTAATTATTATGAAAGTTTCTTTGACTCATAAAAGTAATGCATGTTTGGAAAAAGAAAAGGAAAACTTTCTTTGACTCATATATGTAATTTTGATTGGTATATTGAAATTTTCTGTTTAAAGTTTCATTTGTCACTATCACTGTAAATGGATTCAACGTTGTAAATCAAAATCTCAAAAATGTTTTATTTCTAAAAGTTCATGTATCATTGTATTAAGTAAAGATAAAAAATATACAAATAATAACAGTGTCTCACCAGGTCAGATTTGAACTTGTTTTGTTTGCAAAGAATACCCTAAAACATTACCTTTCTATTAAGTTGGTTTTCTCTATAAAAAGTGATTAGTTATTCTTATTATAAAGTATTCCTTTTACTAATTAGCTGACAAACACAAAATTTATTACTTTTCTTTCTCAACATTTTCTTTAACAATCTTAATTTAATTATTTCTTGAATAGATACAAAAATCAGTAATTAATACCCCATTTATTGTTTTGTTATGTGCCAGTCTCAATGCTATATTAATGCTTCCATGTTAAATTGTTTAAAAATATATTATTAATTAATGTATATGAATGCATTTAGGTGGATATGGGAATTGGAAGTGCCAATAAAACCTAATCTGACAGCTTCGAAAATGGACTTTGAAATTCCAATGGCCATTGAATTTTCTGACAACAAAGTCTATACAAAAGAGAGTTGATATTTTCACTTTCTTTTTCTTTTTTTTATATATTTATTTGATATCATTTTTATTATACAATGTGCATTTAAACTGAAAACTGAATGTATTTTGTTTGAGTAAGTAAATTTTATTCACACTCTCATACATAATTTTTAGATATATATACTTAAGTATATTAAGAAAAAAAATTTAGAATAACATAAATATTTTAAAGTGTTTTGCATGTACTATTTTATAAAACATTTACTTACAAAAATTACTATCTTCTAGAATAACAATTTTTTTCCAAATATGGTGGATGATGATATTTGTAAATATAACTTAATCTAATTGGCTAAAAGTTGTACATTCTCTTTAGCGTCTCCTTTATATTTCTTTCTCTTATTTGCTGCGCATTAAGACTGTAAAACTCTGTTGCTTATGAATATAGAGTGATACTGTGAATTTAATGTGTTTTTTCTTTATTTTTTATTGTATTTTTGTTCAGTTTCAAGATATGTTTATCGTGTTCCTAAATTAATAATATTAGTAATTTGTTGCTTATCGTGATACAGTTAAACAAGCACAATTTTCATTATGATGAATATCATATGTGTATGAAGATATTACATGGATCTAAAATTGATAAATAATTTGAAACATAGAAGGCAACATTCACGTATTAAAAAAACTGTGACAGAGAGATGTTATTCACAGATAATATTTCTTATTATTCTATGTGATTTTGCAAATAAGTAAGAAGAGATAAAAAAATGCATGCAAGTATATCATCTCAATGCATCAAAAATCAAGAAATCAACCGTTTGACATTAGAGTATGGCAAAGGTAAAAAGTTTTATCATTTTAAAAAAAATGCCAATTCAGATATTCAGACTGTGTAGCTCTTTTTTTAAGGTGATGCTCTTCTTATCCTTCTTCTGTACAATGGAAGAACACATGTATGGAAGCAGCAGCATCTATGCATTCTTCATACTCTATCCGACATGCATTGGTTTCCATTTAACGAGGTAAAATTTTAATGGAATCATCTGAGGTAGTGGCAGGATTCCAAGGCAGGACGCGTCATTGAAAACTACAAAGAAATAACAGTGTATAGATTTTAGTATAATTTCCTTTAAATTTAAGTTACTTACAGCTGTTGTATATCAGAAGATTGTAATGCACAGTAATGAATTTGAATGTGAAGATTGCATGGCTGCCATTTGTATCCAAAAACCATGAATCAGTTTCTGTCCAAACAGTCCCTAATATAATAATAACATTTTTTGTGTCTGCATGTATGAATTCTGCAGACCTTAAAAAAAGTGTCATATTTGCTTGGGCTGTTGAATCTAACCATCAATTTGGCATTTATTGATAAAATGACAATAAATATGTTCTACCAATCAAACTCACTGTAATTAAAACAGCTTTAATCTTTTGTATTGTTACAACCGTCTAGGACTGATAACCCAGTTGAGCATCTCAATGAACATATTAATGTAGTATTGAGATGCTGAAGTAGGTAACAAAACACCGATAATGCTACTCTGACATAGTATTATGATTCCCAATTAACATTTTTGCTGCCACCAACCATGCCACGCATGAAGGCTAAGAGGAGGACCATCTTAGAAAATGTTTCTTTTCATATATTTTAATTCAATGAAACGAGAGCAGCATCATCTCTGCATTCTTCATACTCTGTCAGATAAAAGACATGCATTGGCTTCCATTCAACGAGGTAACAGAAAATTTTGGTGAAGAAAGTAAATGTAAGTTTGAATACGTTGTATCACTAAATTAACACATTTCATAGTATTCTGATAAGAGAGATTATCGATGAATTTTAAATACACCAAACATAGTTATTCTTATTAGTATTTATGGAGAAGTAAATATCATTAACAAACACAAAACCTTTTTTTTTTTTCAAAGTATTTATGGATAAGTAAAACAGATAGATCTGAGCAGCATTTATATGTTGAAAAGTATTTTTTATATACTAACCTGATGATAGTGTAATGATTTTGCTGTGAAAGATAAAATCTTTATTAGATTAGCAGCAACATTTCTTGATTTTTATACATTGAGATAACATATACTTACATGCATTTGTTTGAATGGTTTAGAAGATGAAATAATAGAAAATATAAGTTCTGAATATCATTTCTCTGCCATACTTACTCAGAAAGAAAAAAAACTTGCAACCTCATACCATAGCAAATTAAAGCTAAAGAAACGAAAAATTTCTATTTAATTTAGCTTTTTTAATTAAAGTATAGAATACTAACAGAAAATAATCATTATGTTATTTTATATACCATTATAATATTATGTTACAGCTGTTGTATCTCAGAAGGTTGTAATGCACAGTGGTGAATTTGAATGTGAATTGCATGGCTGCCATTTGTATCCAAAAACCATGAATCACTTTCTGTCTAACATAACATCAGTCGTGGACTAAGCATCTCAATGCTACATTAGATTCATGTTAATTTGTAATTAAATGTACCAGATTATTTATTGCTTGCGTTTAATAATTGAAAATATGCGTGTAAAGACAACAAAAAGGTTACACTTTAGTATTTCTTTAAAGTGTTTGATTTATAGACTTTTCTTTTCAGTAACATATATATTTTAATATCTCTTTTCAACAATATATTGTATTGATTATTTTCATTAGACAGAAAATATGGCACATTGTTTAAGTTTAAGTATTAGTTTCAGCAATATACATTTGAATCCAAACACCATGAATTACTTTCTGTCATTATCAGTCTTCAAATCCAAATTAAGTGGTTTAATATTATTAAGGAAACATTATACATTTAATCAACTAGAAAAATTAATTAAAAAGTATATAAAAAAGCTTTTACAGTTATCCAAAAACTATAAATAAAGTTATATATATAATTCTAAACAAAAACTATATATTTATTCACAATAGATTTCTTACATTACAACTACAAAGAAAACTAACTAAACTATAACACATTATACATCTCCATCTTCATTGCTTAGAGTCTCTTTCAATAAAATCTCATCTTCTTTTATTAACACACATCAACTGATCATTTCAAATTATATAATAAGCATAAATAACAAAGCAAGAAAGATAACCTAATATTATAAAAGAATCAACTCATACAATTATAAAACATCATGTAACATAATTCATTTTCAAACCAAATCAAACCTAACCATACATATAAATTCTATACTTGACTAATCCGAATATATATATATATATATATATATATATATATATATATATATTTTGATGTTAGACTGACAAGTTGTAAACTTGTAATGGTGGAACAACTGTCCTTTCTCCTCATAGACAAGAACATCCTACTACTCTTCACCACATAATCTCCTTCTTTACCTGAGATCTGAGTGATTATTGGAACGTTAGAATAACTTTCAATACTGAGTCTCCACCTTAGAAACTCCTTTCAAACCATACTTCAATACATATATAACCTCATGCATAAACCATCATAATATTCAATATATATTACCAAACATGCATTAAAGTATTAAAACATATCCATTCATAAATAACAGAAGAGGAGAAAACAAAAAAAACCAAACCTATATAAAGGGTGCTCAACAATTTTTTTTAGAGATAATCAATTATCACACTTAATAATCGATTATTCCAGATAAAATTCATGCAAAGATGACCTTTTGACTGAAATAATCGATTATCAAATAAGATAATCGATTATTCCAGAGAGCTTTGAAGAAAGGATGAAATTGTGACTGGAATAATCAATTATCAAATGAGATAATCGATTATTACTGTCAGGTTTTGACAATAACCTGATTTTTTTTAATTTAGTTGTACCTAAGAATCATCAAAATGATCCATATGACATCCTAAACACTAGAATTGGTTTAAAAACAATTTGTAACTTAAATTGGATACAAATTTGGTTATTTGATCAGGAAACAAGATTCAACTAATCAACCTATAACTCAACTCTAGAATTTTGGATTTTTCTTTTATTTTTTTGTTTTAGTTAATCTACTCTTAATTAAGTAATAATTGATATTATCATGTTTTTATTAGGTTTATTTTTGTTGTTGTTATTTTTATTAGTTTTTTAAAATAATTAAAAGTTTATTAAATAATTGTAGAAAAGATAAACATTATATTTTTTTATTGATATTTCTATTATTATACTTTTTAAATAATTTAAAGTTTATTAAATAATTTTGGAAAGATAAATATTTTACCTTTTATTATTGGTATTGTAAGTATTTTTAAACCCGTTTTTTTATACTTGTAACTATTTATGGAAATTTAAATAAGTGTTAAGGAGGGAGTTCTTAGAGGGATTTGTGTTGAAAGTCAACTTTGCTTAGCTTAACTTTATTGCATAAAAGACTATTATAGTGTATTAGATGAGTGAGTTCTAGTTGATTGCACAGCAACAATAATCAACGTATCCCTTCACCAAAACAAAAAGCATAAGAAAGTCACATCTAGCTTTACTCAAAAAAAGTTTACCTTCCTTTCAAGTTTAAAAAAAGTTTAAATAAAAATTTATATCTTTCTAGAATACATATTTTTATTCAATTGTAAAATGTGAATTTATACCGTAAAAAGACGAACAAAATCACTAATTAAAATAATAATAAATCTATGAAAATTAATTACATTTATTGTTTTATTGTCTCAAAATTAGAAAATATTGTTGAACTTGTTTTAACCACGATTCAATTCAGTTTAACTAAATATTTCAAATTTTCTTTTAAAACAATTTAAATATAGTTTTCTTTATTAATTTTGTGACAATATATATATTTTAATATATTGTTCTCAAAGTGACACTTCTACGTTCTTACCAAATTCTCTTAAATTCTAAAAAACACACTTAATCTTGAATTGCTTCTTATGAAAAGAAAAACAAAAGTATTATATCATTAATAGCGAATGTATTGTTTATATGGTGAGTAATTATTTTTTATTATTGTTATTTAATTTTTTTTAGTGTTTTACAAACACCAAAATTATTTTTATTGAAATTTATATAATTAATTTATTAATAATAATAAATAATCTCTTAAAGGTTGTTCATATATTATTATGAATATTGTACAATATTATGATTTTATATCTATTTTCATTTTTTAAGAAATTATGTTATTAATTTTATTTAACAAAAATAATTAAATAATAATAAAACTTTTACAATTATACACAGAATATAAAATCGACAGTGGGCCGGATGTTCGGCTATATAAAGGAAACGTAAAACCCTAAAGTCTCACGCCTCATTCCCTCTTTCTTTCCTTTTTCATTCTCATATTTTTGTTAGAAGCTTCAAAACCGAAAGCTCCTATGTCAGATGGTAAGCTCCTATGTTCTTATTTTATTTTTTTAAGATAATTAAAAAATAATGTTAAATTTATATGAAACATTAATTTATATTAATATATTATGTCATAGTCTGTTATTGGTATTTGTTAGATCTTATTCACAAATTATTTTTCTTATTATTTAATGTTCTGTGATTTTGATATCAGGTAAGAAGAGATCCAACAAATACATGCATCAAAAATCAATGGTGACTGCTAATCAAATAAAGGATTTTATCTTTCACAGCAAAAACATTACAGGTTAGCATATAAAAACTACATTGCTCCTCAGATCTACCTGTTTTTAGTATATATAAACTATTGTTATATGATGAATTACAGGTCTTATTTAATAAAAATAATTAAATAATAAAAATAATTAAATCATATTTGGCTATATAAACTTAACCTAAGAAGTTGAAACCTCATATCCTCAGCACTTACTTTTGCCGTCTCTTTTTCATTTTCTTTTGCAGGAAGCTCCTTTCTCAGCGGGTAAATTGTCTATATTTTCATATTTTATGTCAAATTATTAAGTAAAATATTTAAATAATTATATTTCAATTTTTTCTTTAATCTTATCAGTATTTTTTTCTCTCTAAACATCTAACAGTTTTTTTAATTAAAATCAATTTCTGTTAAATTTATAAACACTTGAAACCTTAATTTATATTAATATATTAGGTCATTATTTTGAAACTCGCTTTAAAGTATATGATATTTATTTACAAATCATATTTATTTACTGTTATCCCATCCTTTAAAACCATGTTATTTTGCAGACATATAACGAATGAAACATCATTGTTGAGGAAGGATATGGTGAAAAAAAGAATAATCAGGTATTATTATTACCATTTTGTTTATCAAAATTATTTTTTAACATTTTTGGAATTCAATATTGTGAACTGAATAAATTGTTTTGTGTAATTAGTATATTTAATTGCATGGATTATTTGATTGATTTGACACTGTACTTTATTTTCATTTTTCCTTGTTATTCAAATCTATTAACTATGGTACATATGCATTGGTTGTTGAGATTTGATAGCTATTTTAATATATTTTGACTTATAATTGATTAGATTTTATTATTAATCAAATTTAAGGATTGATAATTAATTGAATCTAAATATGTATTTAATTGATTGTCTTTTAGTATATGACATTCTACTGTAAAGGGATGAAAATCAATTATAACTAATATAAAAGTTAAAGTTTCATCGTTTCATACTATACTTTATAAAACTATGAATACACCTCATTAGTCACATGTTTTACATAATTCAATTTTAATATATCTGATTAATATATGAAATTTTATAAATTAAAATATTTCAACCGATACCATAAATGTATTAAATGTCAACAAAAATTATTAAAATGATCAAGATGATTATAAATCATCACTATTGCATATAAAAACAATTAGTATTTAAATTATTGTAAAACTTTAAGATAGTTTAGATTTAATTAGTCATGATATCTATTTAATATATGTAATGTCTGCTTGTAATTACTAATCAAAATACATCAAACAACATAACATAGTACATCAATAAACATAACAGATGAAGGCATGAATAGAATAGGTTTCAGAATAACTTGAAATAATAATATATTAATTACACTCTCAAATGGATTAACGTATGAATATCCCCTAATGCACTAAGATCACAAATGCAATTAATTGAATTCACACTTAACATATTAAAGTGTAAATTAAAATATTAAAGTAGATATTTGATCATAAAAAATATTAATTAAAGTAGTTTTTAGAAAAAGTTGAGACGTAGGTTTTGTACTGTGCTTAACACGTTTTATGTGTTATTGTGTATTGTGTTCTAACACAATAACAAGACAAAGTTGGCACGCAACAAAAGCATCAATGCATTGCTGTCTCAGACACTCTCTTCTGGAAATAATTATTTTTTTTCCTTTTTTAGTTTCAAACAATTCTAGTTTTTTTCGAAGAATCAACGTCAACAACAAAGACAAATGATTTCAGTTTGCGTAATGAATTACAGTGAGTGATTACAAATGGCAGCCATGCAATGTTCAGATTCAAATTCACCACTGTGGGTTACAGCCTTCTAACGTTTTATACAAAAAAGCCAAATACAACAGCTGTAAATAACTTTAATTTCAAGGAAATTATCTTAAAATCTATACCACTGTTATTTCTCTGTAGTTTTCAAAAGTGTTATGTGGCTATAAATACACATCCAAGCACAATAAAACACTTAGAATTTTCATTGTCATTCATATTTTCTGTCAACAAAACATATCTTGCAGATAAACATTTTGTTGAAGTTCAATGTCAGAGGTTTGCTCTTTCATCTTAGACGAGTGAATTTATTTCTGATGCCTTTAGTTTATGCTTCTTTTGCTTTTGTGAATGTTTCTTCCTTTCATTTTCAAAAACCCTTGTTGGGATTCCCTTCCCTACATTGATACATTTTCAATCATTCGACTTACAAAATCTGTTATCAACTGCAATATACATAAAGTAGCTTATATGTTTTTGATGACATCGTTCTCCTTTTTTCTTCCAAAAAGCTTCTTTGTTTTTGGGTGCAGACTTCTTTGCATTGCAAATTGAATCATTTACTTCATTTTCAGATAATGAGTTTTTCATCTATGATGGCATTGGTGCACTACAACGGTCGCATCATCAAAGACCAACAGATGTCATCAACATATGTCAGTGAAATTAGAAGCTATGTTGAAGTCAACAATTACATGACATTATCATTTCTTAAACAAACCATTTTAAATTTATTCATAACTTCTCGTGGCAAATCATACATGCTTGATTTGTGTTACCGTTATCCAGTGACAACAAATGACTTCAACATTTCTTACCGTTCCATGACAATTGAATATGACTATGATGTACCAACTGTCATTGCTTATGCAAAAAGATACGAAGCTCATGTGCAGTTTGAAATCATGGCGTTTATTCGAGAATATAACCACACACCAACCAATATGGTTTGGGAGCTCATGGAAAAACAACTAGACGATTCTTTGAATATAGAGTGATACTGTGAATTTCATGTTATTTACTATTGTATTTTTTCTTCTGTTTCAAGATATGTATATCATGTTCCTAAGTTAATAATATTACTAATTTGTTGCTTATAGTGATACAGTTAAACAAATACAATTTTCATTATGATTAATATGTGGATATAAAATTGATAAATACATTGAAACATACATGCCAAATCAGATATCCAGAAGCTCGTGCATAGAAGTAACTGTGTAGCACTTTTTCTAAGTTAATGGTCCTCTTAGCCTTTCTGCATAATGGCAGAACTCATGCATGGAGACTGCAAAAACGTTAATTGGTATTCTTCATGCTATGTCAGAAGGTAGTGAAAGAATTCCAATACCGAATGGTTTATTGGAAACGAAAAAAAAACTTGATGGAAAGGCTTTTTGTTTTCAGAATAAAACTTGGTTGAGCCAGCTATCTTAAACCTGTAATAGCACAATTTACCTATTTCAGCCTTTCAATGCTACATTAATGTGTTTATGTTAGCCTTTGGTGAGGAAAGTAAATGCATGTTTGAATACGTTGTTTAAGTAAATTCATTGGATATCCATATGGCACAAAATTCAATGTATTCTCATAAGAGAGATTATGGGTCAATTTTAAATGCATTTAACTAAGACGGTTGAATCTGACGATGCAATTTCTCATTTATGCATAAAACCTTATATGTTTCCAAAGCTTTCATGCTAATCTATTCAACGTTATACCAATCAAACTCACAAAACTAAGAAAGTTTTCCTTTTCTTTTTCCAACCATGCATTACCTTTTTCCCATCTTAGATAATGATTTTTCAAAGTGAATGTTTACCAAAGTCAAAATCTCATTTTGCTAACTGTATTAATTTCTTCTATCTGTGTAACGAGATTTGATCTATTTACTTCAAAGTATAACCCTAATTATAAAAGAGATTAGTGAGAGACATATTTTCCTTAACCTCATACTATTCTGCATATTTTCAAAAAAACAATTGAGGAACCATCATTCAATTGAGAGAAACTAATGATTCAGGTATAATATATATATTTGTCCTGTTAATATTATTACATTTAATAATATTATTTGTTAAATATATATAAATTCCCAAAAAACATTATTAATTAATTCTATTATTTTCTTAGCTATATTTCTATTATTGTTAATAATTTATAAGTATTTGTAATACAAAACAACAATACATCTTATTTTCATAACATTATACACTTTTTTATTTTGTTGAAGATGAATACATGATAAACTATTTTTTTTAATGTGTTTGTAAACTCCCCTTCTTTTATCGTTTTATACTTGTAACGATTTCTTCAAATTTAAATAAGTGTTAAGTGTAGTTCTTAAATGGATTTATTGAAAGAGATTTGGATTTTGTGAAAATTTACTTTTTGTTCATATTTTTAATGCATCAAACGATTCCATAAGACAGTAGTGAACTAGACGAGTGACTTCTAGTTGATTGCACCAGTAATATTACTTGAACTAGGTCAACTCACACACATAACCCTAATTCAATTTGCCTCAAAAAATTTCTTAACTTATAGTCTCTATTAATATGAGTATTTTGTTTATTAATTAAAACTTAAAAAATTTATAAAAGTATAAATATTATTTATTTTAAGAAATAGAAATTTATAAAATTTATTATTTCTAATAGATTAATTCAATTTCTAAAGTCATACATCCTTAGATTTTACATCCTATTGAGAGAAAATTATAAAACAAGTAATTTTTTATGCAAGCCAATTGACCCACAAATCAAATATTACATAGAAGGATTTAGAAAAATTAACTCGCATTTTTTATACACAATGTACTAAAAGAAAGTGAAAGCCACATCCATTATCATTCTAAATATTCTCACAGACTTTACAAATTTTAAGTATATCAATTATGATTTTATGATGTTACTTCATATATTATGCATATTCTACCCTTATGATTCTTTTTATTTTCATGCTTTAAAAATTAAATTATTGGTCTTTTTTAATAAAAATAATTAAATAATGTTAGAACTTTTACAAATATACACATAATTGAATAGTGAACTCTTATATTCGACTGTATAAATTTAACTTCAAATTCTAACTGTAACGTTCGAAAACATAGTATAAAACTATATAAGATATATCACATAGTCAATAAAACAAGAGCAGTCAACAAAAACTGAAAAATAAAGTTACTTACAATTATATACATAACTATAAATTTAAAACTTTATTTACAACATTACTAACCAAAACTATATACAAAACGGCTAACTAATGCTACTAGACATCAACATCTACTCCATCTAATGCATGCTCTAGAAAAGTCTCATCACCCTTTGCTCACACCCACAAGATGATCATAGTCAGGAAAGAAGTTCAAAAACATACAACAAAGCACAAACAAAAAGGATAAACTTGATATATGATAATGCTAATTCTTACTATTATCTAAGCATCAATTTAGTAGCAAAATCAACTCTTTTATAGCTTGTGACTTGCTTAATCCTCTCTTTTATCTTAGTTTTATGAATACTTGTGTTTTAAGCTACTTTGATGTAATTTTGTCTATAATCCCTTCATCTTGTAGCTAATAATGTGCTTTGAAGATCTCCAACAATGTAAAGAACTAAATCAGCTACAAAGGCAAGCAGATCTGCAGAAAAAGAGATAAAAAGATGTAGTGCAGCAAAGCCAAGCTAAGGGCCCATAGGTGAGGGGCCCTTAGCGCCACCTGCACAAACTACACAGAAGCTAATTTCTGGTGTGCTCACGCTGAGGGCCCCTTAGTAGAGGGCGCTGAGTGCCATTATACTGTCAGAATTTATCGCCTGGGAACCCCCTCCAGGGGCACTGAGAGCCACAGCCTCGCAACCTCGCCTGGGCGCCCCCTTTAGGCATTGAGTGCCACTTATTCCTCTATATAAACTCTACCTATAACCCTAAAACTCACACCCCACTCTCACAGTTTCCTCTCATCTTTCCTTTCTTTCTGGCAGCTTTCTTTTCATTTTTTTTTTCTTTTTCTCATCTTCTTCTTTTTTTTCTTCTGTTTCTTTTCCTTTTTACTTATCCATATTCTTGTTTCTGCTTTCTGAAACAGTAAGTTTTTCACAGAGTAGATCTTCATATTTTTAAATTTAGAAATACATGTAACCTTAATTTATATTAATATATTGTCATAATAATAGCTTACTTCTTTGCAAAACATGCTTTAAACGGTTAGGATCTGGTTTTTGTATTTTTATATTTTGAATATATTTTTACATATACAACCACTAAAGATTTTCCTTCTTTTTCATTTAGTGGTAAGCATTATGTTTATTTTTAACAATTTCTTTCAATATATATATATTTAGTTACATTAACAAATCGTTTCTTTTATTCATCTAATAAAAGAAAGTAAAATAGTCTATCAGAAATTTAATGCTTAAAATATTTTAGACACTGTTAGTTTATACAACCAGAAAACTGTAGCAGAAAGATCTTATTTAAAATTTTATTTAAAGTCATTGAGTTATCAGTATCATTTTGAAACTCACTTTAAATTATATGATATTTATTTATAAATCATATTTATTTACTGTCATCCCATCTTTAAACCATGCTATTTTGCAGACAGATAATGAATGGAACACCATTGTGGAGGTAAGGAGATGCATATATCAGGTACTGTTAGCATTTTGTTTATCAAAATTATTTTTAAAATTTTCCCTTGTAATTCAAATCTATTAACTATGTTTGTTGAGATTTGATAGTTAATTTAATTTTTTTAATAGTTTTTTTATATATTAATGTGTTTGGTGTATTATTAGAAATATTTTGATTTATTATGAAATTTTTTTATTCAATTTTATTATTAATCAAATTTAAGGATTAATAATTAATTGAATCAAAATATGTAACTAATGAAAAGCATTAGTCACATGTTTTATATAATTAAATTTTAATATATCTCATTAATATATGAGATTTTATAAATTAAAATATTTAAACTGATATCATAAATAAATGAAAAATTTCAAGAAAAATAATTAAAATGATTAAGAACATTATCAATCTATTGTATATAAAAATTTATATTATATCTAAAATCAAAGAATTATACTGCTAATGAAGTGAATATTCGATCTTTCACAGTAAAGACAATACATAATGTAGAAAAACTCATCATATTAGTATCAAGTTTAATGCAACTCAATAATCTAAGTAAGAAAATATATAAAAACATTACTTTTGTAAGAAATATTAAACAAATGTCATTAGACAAATATCACTTGAAAAGAGATAAGTGTATTTGTCAGAATAATATTAATAAATTATTTCATGAATTAAAACTTAACAATTATAAAATAAACATTTCATTATTTGTTGCAGTGACTTGGATGCTAATATAATAAGATAATGAGATTTTGTATAATATGTAATGTTTTTGCTATGAAAGTTCAAATGTATATTTCATTAGCAGTATAATATCATATAAGAAAATTGCACTTGATACTTAATGTATATCAAAATTGGTATTATCTTATTTATTCATATGAAAAAGAAAATAGCTAATTTCATATACATATAAACCGTCCATGTTATTGTGCAAATAGATAAGAAGAGATGCAATATTATGGAGGAGATAGCAACTTAGTTACATTATCATCATATGATTCACCAAAGTTATTAGATTAGCAGCAACATTTATTGCTTAAAAGATTTTGCTACTATTACTAATGTAATGCTTAAAAGTTAATCCTTTTATAGTATATTTTACAAAATTAGAAGCAAAACCCATTTGTCAGATGTTTGAATTTATAATTATTGTAAACATAATAGATGGTAAGCATGAATAGAATAGGTTTCCAGAATAACAAAACTTGAAATAATGATATATTACACTCTCAAATGGATTAATGTATAAATGTCCTTTAATGAACCAATATTAGAATGCAATTAAGAAGGTAAGTTAGAATGTAAATTCTTCTGACAGCAATTTGATTGAAACAACATCTAAGAGTACACTCTCCTTCAAGATTGGATCTGAAATCTGATGCAACATGCTGCCTTCAGCTTCAACAACAATTATGTCGTTTAGATGTTCATTCAAAGAACTCAATGTATTTATATGTATCTAACAATTTCAATGTATTCGTTTCTTATTTGTTTGCAGCATGACGTGTAATAGTTTATATTTGATTAAATTAATAATAACAATATTATACATGTGATTTATTATTTGTTTGCAACAAAAGCATCAATGCATTGCTATCTCATCAGACACTGTCTTCTGGAAATAATTAAAAAATATTGTCCTTTTCTATAGTGAGTGAATACAAATGGCAGCCATGCAATGTTGAGAATCAAATTCTGTACTGTGCGTTACAGCCTTCTAACGTTTTATACATAAAAGCCAAATACAACAGCTGTAAATAACTTTAATTTGAAGGAAATTATCTTAAAATCTATACCATTGTTACTTCTTGGCTTAATGCAATTATTTCTGTGGTTTTCAAAAGTGTTCTGTGGCTATAAATACATGGATCATTTAGCTACCACAATCAAAACACTTAGAATACATGGATCATTATGCAGTGCAATAAGGACCAACCATGGTTCAAAGCTATACATGTGATATATGTTGGTGGAAAAATCTGTTATCAACTGCAATATACATAAACTAGCTAGATTCATGAATGATTTTGGAGAGATCTTTCTCCTTTTTTTCTTCCATTGCAAATTGAATCATTTTAAATTCAATTTGTGTTACCGCTTCAACATTTCTTACCGTTCCATGACAATTGAATATGATTATAATGTACCAACGGTCATTGTTTATGCAAGCAAAAAATACGAAACTCATGTGCAGTTTGAAAACATGGCATTTTGACAGGATATAGAGTGATATTGTGAATTTCATGTGTTTTTGCTTTAATTTCTAATGTATTTTTTGTTCAGTTTCAAGATATGTTTATCGTGTTCTAAGTTAATAATATTACTAATTTTTTGCTTATCGTGATAAAGTTAAACAAGCACAATTTTCATTATGATTAATATGTTCTATTATTCGATGTGATTTTGCAAACAGGTAAGAAGAGATAAATAAAATGCATGAAAGTATGTTATCTCAATTCATCAAAAATCAAGGGATGACGCTGTTAATCAAATCAAACATTTTATCTTTCACAGCAAAGACATTACAACATGGCAAAAGTAAGAAGTTTTATCATTTTACACAAAAATATCAAATCAGATATTCAGTAGTTCGTGCATGGAAATAACTGAGTAGCACTTTCTTTTTAAGGTGAGGGTTGGTGGCAGCAAAAACACTAATTGGAATTCGTAATACGATGTCACAGCATTATCAGTATTAAAACTTGCAACCTCATAGCATAGCAAATAAAAGCTAAAGAAACGAAAATTTACGTTTTACTTTAGTTATTTTAATTAAAGTATAGAGTATTAACAGAAAATAATCATTATGTTATTTTATATACCATTATGCTGATTGGGATTATCAAATACATAATTTGCATTAAACAAAGTAAAACATTAATCGAAAACTCTAACGGCAACAAATATTCATATTCAACATAAAATATTAATAGACATTGCAAGCAAGCCAAAAACCTCATGCAACAAATTTTTTTTACAAATAAAAAGCTTAAAAAAAGAATAAAAGATAATGTCTGCTGGAATTCCATTTTGAATTCCAACGTCTGTTTTGAGGAGACTGTCAGGGTAGGTCTAATTAATAGCATTAAACCAGTTAAAAAGTAAAAAGCAAGTTTTTAATGAAAATTTACAACAAAGAAATAACAGTGTATAGATTTTAATATAATTTCCTATAAATTTAAGTTATTTACAGCTGTTGTACCTCAGAAGATTGTAATGGACAGTAGTGAATTTGAATGTGAACATTGCATGGCTGCCATTTGTATCCAAAAACCATGAATCAGTTTCTGTCCAAACAGTCCCTAATATAATAATAACATTTTTTGTATGAATTCTGCAGACCATAAAAAAAGTGTCATATTTGCTTGGGCTGTTGAATCTAACCATCAATTTGGCATTTATTGATAAAATGACAATAAATCTGTTCTACCAATCAAACTCACTGTAATTAAAACAGCTTTAATCTTTTGTATTGTCACAGTCTTGGACTAATAAACCAGTTGAGCATCTCAATGAACACATTAATACTTTATGTTAATTTATTTAAAAATAAATTATTAATTAATTTATCAGATCATTGTTTACATTTAATAATTGAAAATATGTGTGTGTAAAGACAAAAAAGGAAGGTTACACTTCAGTATTTCTTTAAAGTGTTGAATTTATAGATTTTTTTTTCCACTTAAGTAACATATATAGTTTAATATCTCTTTTTAACAATATATTGTGTCAATTATTTTCGTTAGACAATATATGAGACATTGTTTACGTCTAAGTATTAGTTTCAACAATATGCATCCCTTCCATTTGTATTCAATCATCGTAAATCACTTTCATAATTATCCCCATCATACATTTAATCAATTATTAGAAAAAGTTAATTAAGAAAAAATTGTATAAAAGAATCTTTAAAGTTATCCAAAACATAACTCTAAATCTAAGTTTTCTATATATAATTCTAAATAGAAACTATATACTTATTTATAACAGGTTTATTACATTATAACTATAAAAAGAAATAATTAAACTATAACAACTATACATATCTACCACCACCTAAGGTCTATTATAATAAAATTTCATTTCTCTTTGTTAATACTCATCAAATAATCATATCAAATCAAACAATAAAAACCAACAACAATGTAAGGAGGATAATCTAATATTATAAAAGAATTAACTCATGGAATTGTAAAACATTATATATATATATATATATAACTTAATTCATTTTAAACCAAATCAAACCTAACCATACATATGAATTATAGATTTGACTAATCTGGATATATATATTAATGTCAGACTATGGCAAGTTGTACACTTGTAATGGTAGAACAACTACCTCCTTCCTCAAGCTACCACATAAGATTAGTCAGTTAACGACCTATGAACAAAGAATATCAAACCATAGACTAGGACCTACAAGAATGATTGATATTACCGACGGTCATAATTCGTCGGTAATGTATAAAAACCGTTGGTAATTAGTATTTACCGATAGTTTACCGACGGATTTTCCGTCCGTAATTATTGAAGGATTTCGGCCGTCGATATTTACCGAAGGATTTTGGTCGTTGGTAAATCCGTCAGTAAATGTCGTGACATGGTTCATCTTCTTCCTCTTCCTTCCTCGCTTTGTGTCATTTTATTTTCGTTTCCATGAACTCCGCCACCAAAACAACATCACGCGAATAACCATAGGGAATCATGGAGTGTTGAGCTCGCCGGAAATAAACATTAAGATTGGTGATGTTGTGTCATTTGTTTTTCGTTTCCACGAACTCCGCCACCAAAACAGCATCACGGGAATCATGGAGAGTTCAGCTCACCGGAAAAGTTTAAGACCGGTGAGATAATCGATTATTCTTGTTAGGTTTTGACAACAACCATATTTTTCTGATTTGGTTGCACCTAAGACTCACCCAAATGATCCAAATGACATCTTAAACACTAGAATTGATTTAAAAACAAGTTGTAACTTAAATTGGATACCAATTTAATTATTTGACCGGAAAACAAGATTCAACTAATCAACCTATCAAAACACTATAATTTTTTATTTTTTTAAATTTTGTTTTGTTTTATTTAATCTCCTGTTAATTAAGTTTTAATTGATATTATCATGTTTTTATTAGGTTTTTTTGTTATTATTTTTTTAAAATAATTATAAATTTATTAAGTAATTATAGAAAAGATAAACATTTGGTTTTTACTGATATTTTTATTATTATTCTTTTTAAATAATTAAAATTTTATTAAATAATTTTAGAAAAGATAAATATTTTACCTTTTATTAATATTTTTATTATTATCATTTTAAGTAAATGGTATTGTATATTTGTCTAAGTCTTTTTAACCCCTTTTTTATGCTTCTAACCATTTATGCAAATTTAAATAAGTGTTAAGGAATAGTTTTTAGTTGTTGAAAGTCAACTTTGCTTACCTTAACTTTATTTAATAATTGTTATTGCATAAGACGATTATAGTGTATTAGATGAGTGAGTTATAGTTGATAGCACAACAACAATAATCAAAATACTCTCTTCACCAAAACATAAATCTTATGAAAGTCATATCTAACTTTACTAAAAAAGCTTACCTACTTTTCAACTTTACTACAACTATTATGTTTTAAACTTAGTTATCTAATATCATATTTCTCTTACTCAACTTTTGGATCCATAAGGAAAAATGATCATTTTGTTACCTTTAAAAATTTGAAAAATATGAAAATGTGAAACAGAACAAAAAAAAACATCATTGTTCTTTCTTCATTCTCTCTTATCTTTTTTTCTTCTTTCTTATTCTTTATTTCATTCCCAGGACTATTAATAGATACTTATGAATGACAATAAATACATAAGCATAAAAAAATATTATAACAATAAAGAATGACAATAAACTAAATAGTTATTTTTTAAAACCTATTATTTATTTATAAGAAAACTTATAAATAGTTATTAATTTTAGAGACAAAAAATAATTGTTTATCATATTGATTGATTTAAATATTAATTTATAAACTATTAATTAATAGTTTTTAAAATAGTCAGTATTATAAATAAAAAATTATAATTAATGAAAAATTTAGATACTAATTATTTTATACTCAAAACTTTTTTATTCTCAAAACTTTGATAATTAATATAGTAATCAAATATAATTGGTTATTATTATAATTTTTTATTGTAGAGATAAGTTATTTTTAATTTATAAATTAGTATTTATATTAATTTATATGGTGACTGATTATTTTCTATTTCTAAAATTGATTGTTATTTAAATTTTTTTGTAGTGTTTTACAAATACCAAAATTATTTTTATAAAAGTTTAGATAATTAATTTATAATAATAATAAATAATTTCTTAAAGGTTGTTCATACAAGGTTGTTCATATGATGCATATGATTTTACATATATTTTCATTTTTTTAAAAATTAAGTTATTAATTTTATTTAACAAAGATTATTTTAAATAATAATAAAACTTTTACAACTATACATATAATCTAACCGATAGTGGACCCATGTTCGGTTATATAAAGGTAATTCTAAAACCCTAAAGGC
>JAFNIE010000584.1:0-29408 GCA_027742785.1 Vigna reflexopilosa
TATGGATGAATGAATGAGGTGTAACAACCTCGTGGAGGGTGTTACAACCCTATGGATGAATGAATGAGGTGTAAGAACATCGTGGAGGGTGTAACAACCCTATGGATAAATAATGAGGTGTAACACCCTCGTGAAGTGTGTAACAACCCTATGGATGAATGAATGAGGTGTAACAACCTCGTGAAGCGTGTAACAACCCTATGGATGAATGAATGAGGTGTAAAAATCTCGTGGAGTGTGTATCAATCCTATGGATGAGTGAATGAGGTGTAACAACCTAGGGGAGGGTGTATTAACCCTATGGATGAAAGAATGTGGTGTAACATCCTCGTGGAGGGCGTAACAGCCCTACGTATGAATGAATGAGTTGTAACAACCTCGTGGAGGTTGTAACAACCATATGCATGAATGAATGAGGTGTAACAAGCTCATGGAGTGTGCAAAAACCCTTTGGATGAATGAATAAGGTGTATCAACCTAGGGGATTGTGTATTAACCCTATGGATGAATGAATGTGCTGTAACATCCTCGTGGAGGGCGTAACAGCCATTTGTGTGAATGAATGAGGTGTAACAACCTCGTGGAAGGTGTAACAACCCTATGGATGAATGAATGAGGTGGAACAACCTCCTGGAGGGTGTAACAACTCTATGGATGAATGAATGAGGTGTAAAAACCTCATGGAGGTCTAACACCGCTATGGAGGAATGAATGAGCTGTAACAACCTCGTGGAGGATGTAATAACCCTATGGTTGAATTAATGAGGTGTAACAAACTCGTGGAGTGTGTAACAACCCTATGGATGAATGAATGAGGTGTAACACCCTCGTGAACTGTGTAACAACCCTATGGATGAATGAATGAGGTGTAATAACCTCGTGAAGCGTGTAACAACCCTATGGATGAATGAATGAGGTGTAAAAATCTCGTGGAGTGTGTATCAATCCTATGGATAAGTGAATGAGGTGTAACAACCTAGAGGAGGGTGTATTAACCCTATGGATGAAAGAATGTGGTGTAACATCCTCGTGGAGGGCGTAACAGCCCTACGTATGAATGAATGAGTTGTAACAACCTCGTGGAGGTTGTAACAACCATATGCATGAATGAATGAGGTGTAACAACCTCATGGAGTGTGTAACAAAGCTATGGATGAATGAATGAGGTGTAACAATCTCGTGAAGCGTGTAACAACCCTTTGGATGAATTAATGAGGTGTGAAAATCTCGTAGAGGGTGTATCAATCCTATAGATGAATGAATAAGGTGTAACAACCTAGGGGAGCGTGTATTAACCCTACGGATGAATGAATGTGGTGTTACATCCTCGTGGAGGGCGTAACAACCTTATGTGTGAATGAATGAGGTGTAACAACCTCATCAAAGGTGTAACAACCCCATGGTTGAATGATTGAGCTGTAGCAACCTCTTGGAGGGTGTAACAATTCTATGGATGAATGAATGAGGTGTAAAAACCTCATGGAGGGTGTAACAACCCTATGGAGGAATGAATGAGGTGTAACGACCTCGTGGAGGATGTAACAACCCTATGGTGGAAAGGATGAGGTGTAACAACCTCGTGGAGGGTGTAACAACCCTATGGATGAATGAATGAAGTATGACCACCTCGAGGAGCGTGTCTTAACTCTATGGATGAATGAATGTGGTGTAAAAACCTCGTGGAGGGTGTAACAACACTATGGATGAATGAATGAGGTGTAACATCCTTGTGGAGGGTGTTACAACTCTATGGATGAATGAATGAGGTGTAATAACCTCGTGGAGGGTGTAACAACGCTATGGATGGATGAATGAGGTGTAACCACCTCGGGGAGGGTGTATTTACCCTATGGATGAATGAATGTGGTGTAAAAACCTCGTGGAGGGTGTAACAACCTCATGGAAGGTGTGACAACCCTATGGATGCATGAATGAGGTGTAACAACGTCGTGGAGGGTGTAACAACCCTATGGAGGAATGAATGAGTTGTAACAACCTCGTGGAGGGTGTAACAACACATTGGATGAATGAATGAGGTGTAAGAACCTCGTGCAGGGTGTAAGAACACTATGGATGAATGAATGAGATGTAAGAATCTCGTGGAGGGTGTAACAACCCTATGGACGAATGAATGAGGTGTTAAAATCTCGTGGAGGGTGTATCAATCCTATGGATGAATGAATGAGGTGTAACAACCTAAGGGAGTGTGTATTAACCCTATGGATGAATGAATGTGGTGTAATATCCTCGTGGAGTGCGTAACAACCCTATGTGTGAATGAATGAGGTGTAATAACCTCGTGTAGGTTGTAACAACCCTATGCATGAATTAAAGAGGTGTAACAACCTCATGGAGTGTGTAACAAAGCTATGGATGAATGAATGAGGTGTAACAATCTCGTGAAGCGTGTAACAACCCTTTGGATGAATTAATGAGGTGTGAAAATGTCATAGAGGGTGTATCAATCCTATAGATGAATGAATAAGGTGTAACAACCTAGGGGAGCGTGTATTAACCCTACGGATGAATGAATGTGGTGTTACATCCTCGTGGAGGGCGTAACAACCTTATGTGTGAATGAATGAGGTGTAACAACCTCATCAAAGGTGTAAAAACCCTATGGATGAATGATAGAGCTGTAAGAACCTCCTGGAGGGTGTAACAATTCTATGGATGAATGAATGAGGTGTAAAAACCTCATGGAGGGTGTAATAACCCTATGGAGGAATGAATGAGGTGTAACGACCTCGTGGAGGATGTAACAACCCTATGGTGGAATGAATGAGGTGTAACAATCTCGTGGAGGGTGTAACAACCCTATGGATGAATGAATGAGGTATGACCACCTCGAGGAGCATGTCTTAACTCTATGGATGAATGAATGTGGTGTAAAAACCTCGTGGATGGTGTAACAACACTATGGATTAATGAATGAGGTGTAACAACCTCGTGGAGGGTAACAACCCTATGCATGAATTAATGAGGTGTAACAACCTCATGGAGTGTGTAACAAAGCTATGGATGAATGAATGAGGTGTCACAATCTCGTGAAGCGTGTAACAACCCTATGGATGAATTAATGAGGTGTGAAAATCTCGTAGAGGGTGTATCAATGCTATGGATGAATGAATAAGGTGTAACAACCTAGGGGAGCGTGTATTAACCCTACGGATGAATGAATGTGGTGTTACATCCTTGTGGAGGGCGTAACAACCTTATGTGTGAAAGAATGAGGTGTAACAACCTCATCAAAGGTGTAACAACCCTATGGATGAATGATTGAGCTGTAAGAACCTCCTGGAGGGTGTAGCAATTCTATGGATGAATGAATGAGGTATAAAAACCTCATGGAGGGTGTAACAACCCTATGGAGGAATGAATGAGGTGTAACGACCTCGTGGAGGATGTAACAACCCTATGGTGGAATGAATGAGGTGTAACAAACTCGTGGAGGGTGTAACAACCCTATGGATGAATGAATGAGGTATGACCACCTCGAGGAGCGTGTCTTAACTCTATGGATGAATGAATGTGGTGTAAAAACCTCGTGGATGGTGTAACAACACTATGGATGAATGAATGAGGTGTAACAACCTCGTGGAGGGTGTTACAACCCTATGGATGAATGAATGAGGTGTAAGAACATCGTGGAGGGTGTAACAACCCTGTGGATAAATGAATGAGGTGTAACACCCTCGTGAAGTGTGTAACAACCCTATGGATGAATGAATGACGTGTAACAACCTTGTGAAGCGTGTAACAACCCTATGGATGAATGAATGAGGTGTAAAAATCTCGTGGAGTGTGTATCAATCCTATGGATGAGTGAATGAGGTGTAACAACCTAGGGGAGGGTGTATGAACCCTATGGATGAAAGAATGTGGTGTAACATCCTCGTGGAGGGCGTAACAGCCCTACGTATGAATGAATGAGTTGTAACAACCTCGTGGAGGTTGTAACAACCATATGCATGAATGAATGAGGTGTAACAAGCTCATGGAGTGTGCAAAAACCCTTTGGATGAATGAATAAGGTGTATCAACCTAGGGGAGTGTGTATTAACCCTATGGATGAATGAATGTGTTGTAACATCCTCGTGGAGGGCGTAACAGCCATTTGTGTGAATGAATGAGGTGTAACAACCTCGTGGAAGGTGTAACAACCCTATGGATAAATGAATGAGGTGGAACAACCTCCTAGAGGGTGTAACAACTCTATGGATGAATGAATGAGGTGTAAGAACCTCGTGGAGGGTGTAACAACCCTATGGACGAATGAATGAGGTGTTAAAATCTCGTGGAGGGTGTATCAATCCTATGGATGAATGAATGAGGTGTAACAACCTAAGGGAGCGTGTATTAACCCTATGGATGAATGAATGTCGTGTAATATCCTCGTGGAGTGCGTAACAACCCTATGTGTGAATGAATGAGGTGTAACAACCTCGTGTAGGTTGTAACAACCCTATGCATGAATTAATGAGGTGTAACAACCTCATGGAGTGTGTAACAAAGCTATGGATGAATGAATGAGGTGTAACAATCTCGTGAAGCGTGTAACAACCCCATGGATGAATTAATGAAGTGTGAAAATCTCGTAGAGGGTGTATCAATCCTATGGATGAATGAATAAGGTGTAACAACCTTAGGGAGCTTGTATTAACCCTACGGATGAATGAATGTGGTGTAACATCCTCGTGGAGGGCGTAACAAGCTTATGTGTGAATGAATGAGGTGTAACAACCTCATCAAAGGTGTAACAACCCTATGGATGAATGATTAAGCTGTAAGAACCTCCTGGAGGGTGTAACAATTCTATGGATGAATGAATGAGGTGTAAAAACCTCATGGAGGGTGTAACAACCCTATGGAGGAATGAATGAGGTGTAACGACCTCGTGGAGGATTGAACAACCCTATGGTGGAATGAATGAGGTGTAACAACCTCGTGGAGGGTCTAACAATCCTATGGATGAATGAATGAGGTATGACCACCTCGAGGAACGTGTCTTAACCCTATGGATGAATGAATGTGGTGTAAAAACCTCGTGGAGGGTGTAACAACACTATGGATGAATGAATGACGTGTAACAACCTCGTGGAGGGTGTTACAACCCTATGGATGAATGAATGAGGTGTAAGAACATCGTGGAGGGTGTAACAACCCTATGGATAAATGAATGAGGTGTAACACCCTCGTGAACTGTGTAACAACCCTATGGATGAATGAATGAGGTGTAATAACCTCGTGAAGCGTGTAACAACCCTATGGATGAATGAATGAGGTGTACAAATCTCGTGGAGTGTGTATCAATCCTATGGATGAGTGAATGAGGTGTAACAACCTAGGGGAGGGTGTATGAACCCTATGGATGAAAGAATGTGGTGTAACATCCTCGTGGAGGGCGTAACAGCCCTACGTATGAATGAATGAGTTGTAACAACCTCGTGGAGGTTGTAACAACCATATGCATGAATGAATGAGGTGTAACAAGCTCATGGAGTGTGCAAAAACCCTTTGGATGAATGAATAAGGTGTATCAACCTAGGGGAGTGTGTATTAACCCTATGGATGAATGAATGTGTTGTAACATCCTCGTGGAGGGCGTAACAGCCATTTGTGTGAATGAATGAGGTGTAACAACCTCGTGGAAGGTGTAACAACCCTATGGATAAATGAATGAGGTGGAACAACCTCCTAGAGGGTGTAACAACTCTATGGATGAATGAATGAGGTGTAAGAACCTCGTGGAGGGTGTAACAACCCTATGGACGAATGAATGAGGTGTTAAAATCTCGTGGAGGGTGTATCAATCCTATGGATGAATGAATGAGGTGTAACAACCTAAGGGAGCGTGTATTAACCCTATGGATGAATGAATGTCGTGTAATATCCTCGTGGAGTGCGTAACAACCCTATGTGTGAATGAATGAGGTGTAACAACCTCGTGTAGGTTGTAACAACCCTATGCATGAATTAATGAGGTGTAACAACCTCATGGAGTGTGTAACAAAGCTATGGATGAATGAATGAGGTGTAACAATCTCGTGAAGCGTGTAACAACCCCATGGATGAATTAATGAAGTGTGAAAATCTCGTAGAGGGTGTATCAATCCTATGGATGAATGAATAAGGTGTAACAACCTTAGGGAGCTTGTATTAACCCTACGGATGAATGAATGTGGTGTAACATCCTCGTGGAGGGCGTAACAAGCTTATGTGTGAATGAATGAGGTGTAACAACCTCATCAAAGGTGTAACAACCCTATGGATGAATGATTAAGCTGTAAGAACCTCCTGGAGGGTGTAACAATTCTATGGATGAATGAATGAGGTGTAAAAACCTCATGGAGGGTGTAACAACCCTATGGAGGAATGAATGAGGTGTAACGACCTCGTGGAGGATTGAACAACCCTATGGTGGAATGAATGAGGTGTAACAACCTCGTGGAGGGTCTAACAATCCTATGGATGAATGAATGAGGTATGACCACCTCGAGGAACGTGTCTTAACCCTATGGATGAATGAATGTGGTGTAAAAACCTCGTGGAGGGTGTAACAACACTATGGATGAATGAATGACGTGTAACAACCTCGTGGAGGGTGTTACAACCCTATGGATGAATGAATGAGGTGTAAGAACATCGTGGAGGGTGTAACAACCCTATGGATAAATGAATGAGGTGTAACACCCTCGTGAACTGTGTAACAACCCTATGGATGAATGAATGAGGTGTAATAACCTCGTGAAGCGTGTAACAACCCTATGGATGAATGAATGAGGTGTACAAATCTCGTGGAGTGTGTATCAATCCTATGGATGAGTGAATGAGGTGTAACAACCTAGGGGAGGGTGTATTAACCCTATGGATGAAAGAATGTGGTGTAACATCCTCGTGGAGGGCATAACAGCCCTACGTGTGAATGAATGAGTTGTAACAACCTCCTGGAGGTTGTAACAACCCTATGCATGAATGAATGAGGTGTAACAAGCTCATAGAGTGTGCAAAAACCCTTTGGATGAATGAATAAGGTGTAACAACCTAGGGGAGCGTGTATTAACCTTATGGATGAATGAATGTGCTGTAACATGCTCGTGGAGGGCGTAACAGCCATTTGTGTGAATGAATGAGGTGTAACAACCTCGTGGAAGGTGTAACAACCCTATGGATGAATGAATGAGGTGGAACAACCTCCTGGAGGGTGTAACAACTCTATGGATGAATGAATGAGGTGTACAAACCTCATGGAGGTGTAACACCCCTATGGAGGAATGAATGAGCTATAACAACCTCGTGGAGGGTGTAGCAACCCTATGGTTGAATTAATGAGGTGTAACAACCTCGTGGAGTGTGTAACAACCCTATGGATGAATGAATGAGGTGTCACCACCTTGGGGAGGGTGTATTAACTCTATGGATGAATGAATGTTGTGTAAAAACCTCGTGGAGGGTGTAACACCCCTATGGATGGATGAATGAGGTGTAACCACCTCGGGGAGGCTGTATTAACCCTATGGATGAATGAATGTGGTATAAAAACCTTGTGGACGGTGTAACAACCGTATGGATGAATGAATGAGGTATAACAACCTCATGGAGGGTGTAACAACCCTATGGATGCATGAATGAGGTGTAACAACCTCGTGGAGGGTGTAACAACCCTATGGAGGAATGAATGAGTTGTAACAACCTCGTGGAGGGTGTAACAACACTATGGATGAATGAATGATGTGTAAGAACCTCGTGCAGGCTGTAAGAACACTATGGATGAATGAATGAGATGTAAGAACCTCGTGGAGGGTGTAACAACCCTATGGATGAATGAATGAGGTGTGAAAATCTCGCAGAGGGTGTATCAATCCTATGGATGAAAGAATAAGGTGTAACAACCTAGGGGAGCGTGTATAAACCCTACGAATGAATGCATGTGGTGTAACATCCTAGTGGTGGGCGTAACAGCCGTATGTGTGAATGAATGAGGTGTAACAAACTCGTCGAAGGTGTAACAACCCTATGGATGGATGAATTTATTGTAACAACCTCCTGGAGGGTGTAACATTTCTATGGATGAATGAATGAGGTGTAAAAACCTCATGGAGGGTGTAACAACCCTATGGAGGAATGAATGAGGTGTAAGGACCTCGTGGAGGATGTAACAACCCTATGGTGGAATGAATGAGGTGTAACAACCTCGTGGAGGGTGTACCAACCCTATGGATGAATGAATGAGGTATGACCACCTCGAGGAGCGTGTCTTAACTCTATGGATGAATGAATGTGGTGTAAAAACCTCGTGGAGGGTGTAACAACACTATGGATGAATGAATGAGGTGTAACAACCTCGTGGAGGGTGCTACAACCCTATGGATGAATGAATGAGGTGTAAGAACCTCGTGGAGGGTGTAATAACCCTATGGATAAATGAATGAGGTGTAACAACCTCGTGAAGTGTGTAACAACCCTATGGATGAATGAAGAGGTGTAACAACCTCGTGAAGCGTGTAACAACCCTATGGATGAATGAATGAGGTGTAAAAATCTCGTGGAGTGTGTATCAATCCTATGGATGAGTGAATGAGGTGTAACAACCTAGGGGAGGGTGTACTAACCCTATGGATGAAAGAATGTGGTGTAACATCCTCGTGGAGGGCGTAACAGCCCTACGTATGAATGACTGAGTTGTAACAATTCTATGGATGAATGAATGAGGTGTAAAAACCTCATGGAGGGTGTAACAACGCTATGGAGGAATGAATGAGGTGTAACGACCTCGTGGAGGATGTAACAACCCTATGGTTGAATTAATGAGGTGTAACAACCTCGTGGAGTGTGTAACAACCCTATGGATGAATGAATGAGGTGTGACGACCTCGGGGAGGGTGTATTAACTCTATGGATGAATGAATGTTGTGTAAAAACCTCGTGGAGTGTGTAACAACCCTATGGATGGATGAATGAGGTGTAACCACCTCGGGGAGGGTGTATTAACCCTATGGATGAATGAATGTGGTGTAAAAACCTCGTGGACGGTGTAACAACCGTATTGATGAATGAATGAGGTATAACAACCTGATGGAGGGTGTAACAACCCTATGGATGCATGAATGAGGTGTAACAACCTCGTGGAGGGTGTAACAACCCTATGGAGGAATGAATGACTTGTAACAACCTCGTGGAGGGTGTAACAACAATATGGATGAATGAATGAGGTGTAAGAACCTCGTGCAGGGTGTAAGAACACTATGGATGAATAAATGAGATGTAAGAACCTCGTGGAGGGTGTAACAACCCTATGGATAAATGAATGAGGTGTGAAAATCTCGTACAGGGTGTATCAATCCTATGGATGAAAGAATAAGGTGTAACAAGGTAGGGGAGCGTGTATAAACCCTACGGATGAATGAATGTGGTGTAACATCCTAGTGGTGGGCGTAACAGCCGTATGTGTGAAAGAATGAGGTGTAACAACCTCGTCGAAGGTGTAACAACCCTATGGATGAATGAATGAGGTGTAAAAACCTCATGGAGGGTGTAACAACCCTATGGAGGAATAAATGAGGTGTAATAACCTCGTGGAGGATGTGACAACCCTATGGTGGAATGAATGAAGTGTAACAACCTCGTGGATGGTGTAACAACCCTATGGATGAATGAATGAGGTGTGACCACCTCGAGGAGGGTGTTACAACCCTATGGATGAATGAATGACGTATAAGAACCTCGTGGAGGCTGTAACAACCCTATTGATAAATGAATGAGGTGTAACAACCTCGTGAAGCGTGTAACAACCCTATGGATGAATGAATGACGTGTAAGAACCTCGTGGAGGGTGTAACAACCCTATCGATAAATAAATGAGGTGTAACAACCTCGTGAAGTGTGTAACAACCTTATGGATGAATGAAGACGTGTAACAACCTCGTGAAGCGTGTAACAACCCTATGGATGAATGAATGAGGTGTAAAAATCTCGTGGAGTGTGTATCAATCCTATGGATGAGTGAATGAGGTGTAACAACCTAGGGGAGGGTGTATTAACCCTATGGATGAATGAATGTGCTGTAACATCCTCGTGGAGGGCGTAACAGCCATTTGTGTGAATGAATGAGGTGTAACAACCTCGTGGAAGGTGTAACAACCCTATGGATGAATGAATGAGGAGGAACAGCCTCGTGGAGGATGTAACAACCCTATGGTTGAATTAATGAGGTGTAACAACCTCGTGGAGAGTGTGTGAGGTGTGACCACCACGAGGAGGGTGTATTAACTCTATGGATGAATAAATGTGGTGTAAAAAGCTCGTGGAGGATGTAACAACCCTATGGATGCATGAATGAGGTGTAACAACCTCGGGGAGGGTGTATTAACCCTATGGATGAATGAATGTGGTGTAAAAACCTCGGGGAGGGTGTATTAACCCTATGGATGAATGAATGTGGTGTAAAAACCTCGTGGAGGGTGTAACAACCTCATGGAGGGTGTAACAACCCTATGGATGCATGAATGAGGTGTAACAACCTCGTGGAGGGTGTAACAACCCTATGGAGGAATGAATGAGTTGTAACAACCTCGTGGACGGTGTAACAACACTATGGATGAATGAAATAGGTGTAAGAACCTCGTGCAGGGTGTAAGAACACTATGGATGAATGAATGAGATGTAAGAACCTCGTGGAGGGTGTAACAACCCTATGGATGAATGAATAAGGTGTTAAAATCTCGTGGGGGTTGTATCAATCCTATGGATGAATGAATGAGGTGTAGCAACCTAAGGGAGCGTGTATTAACCCTATGGATGAATGAATGTGGTGTAATATCCTCGTGGAGTGCGTAACAACCCTATGTGTGAATGAATGAGGTGTAACAACCTCGTGGAGGTTGTAAGAACCCTATGCATGAATGAATGAGGTGTAACAAGCTCATGGAGTGTGCAAAAACCCTTTGGAAGAATGAATAAGGTGTAACAACCTAGGGGAGCGTGTATTAACCTTATGGATGAATGAATGTGCTGTAACATGCTCGTGGAGGGCGTAACAGCCATTTGTGTGAATGAATGAGGTGTAACAACCTCGTGGAAGGTGTAACAACCCTATGGATGAATGAATGAGGTGGAACAACCTCCTGGAGGGTGTAACAACTCTATGGATGAATGAATGAGGTGTAAAAACCTCATGGAGCTCTAACAACCCTATGGAGGAATGAATGAGCTATAACAACCTCGTGTGAATGAATAAGGTGTAACAAGCTCATCAAACGTGTAACAACCCTATGGATGAATGATTGAGCTGTAACAACATCCTGGAGGGTGTAACAATTCTACGGATGAATGAATGAGGTGTAAACACCTCATGGAGGTGTAACAACCCTATGGAGGAATGAATGAGCTGTAACAACCTCGTGGAGGGTGTAACAACCCTATGGTTGAATTATTAAGGTGTAACAACCTCGTGGAGGGTGTAACAACCCTATGGATGAATGAATGTGGTGTAAAAACCTCGTGGAGGTTGTAACAACCGTATGGATGAATGAATGAGGTGTAACAACCTCATGGAGGGTGTAACAACCCTATGGATGCGTGAATGAGGTGTTAAAATCTCGTGGAGGGTGTATCAATCCTATGGATGAATGAATGAGGTGTAACAACCTAAGGGAGCGTGTATTAACCCTATGGATGAATGAATGTGGTGTAATATCCTCGTGGAGGGCGTAATGGCCCTATGTGTGAATGAATGAGGTGTAACAACCTCGTGGAGGTTGTAACAACCCTATGCATGAATGAATGAGGTGTAACAACCTCATGGAGTGTGTAACAACCCTAGGGGTGAATGAATGAGGTGTAACAATCTCGTGCAGCGTGTAACAACCCTATGGATGAATTAATGAGGTGTGAAAATCTCGTACAGGGTGTATCAATCCTATGGATGAATGAATAAGGTGTAACAACCTAGGGGAGCGTGTATTAACCCTACGGATGAATGAATGTGGTGTAACATCCTCGTGGAGGGCGTAACAACCCTATGGATTTAAGAATGAGGTGGAACAACCTCCTAGACGGTGTAACAACTCTACGGATGAATGAATGAGGTGTAAAAACCTCATGGAGGTGTAACAACCCTATGGACGAATGAATGAGCTGTAACAACCTCGTGGAGGGTGTAACAACCCTATGGTTGAATTATTGAGGTGTAACAACCTCGTGGAGGGTGTAACAACCCTATGGATGAATGAATGTGGTGTAAAAACCTCGTGGAGGTTGTAACAACCGTATGGATGAATGAATGAGGTGTAACAACCTCATGGAGGGTGTAACAACCCTATGGATGCGTGAATGAGGTGTTAAAATCTCGTGGAGGGTGTATCAATCCTATGGATGAATGAATGAGGTGTAACAACCTAAGGGAGCGTGTATTAACCCTATGGATGAATGAATGTGGTGTAATATCCTCGTGGAGGGCGTAATGGCCCTATGTGTGAATGAATGAGGTGTAACAACCTCGTGGAGGTTGTAACAACCCTATGCATGAATGAATGAGGTGTAACAACCTCATGGAGTGTGTAACAACCCTAGGGGTGAATGAATGAGGTGTAACAATCTCGTGCAGCGTGTAACAACCCTATGGATGAATTAATGAGGTGTGAAAATCTCGTACAGGGTGTATCAATCCTATGGATGAATGAATAAGGTGTAACAACCTAGGGGAGCGTGTATTAACCCTACGGATGAATGAATGTGGTGTAACATCCTCGTGGAGGGCGTAACAACCCTATGGATTTAAGAATGAGGTGGAACAACCTCCTAGACGGTGTAACAACTCTACGGATGAATGAATGAGGTGTAAAAACCTCATGGAGGTGTAACAACCCTATGGACGAATGAATGAGCTGTAACAACCTCGTGGAGGGTGTAACAACCCTATGGTTGAATTATTGAGGTGTAACAACCTCGTGGAGGGTGTAACAACCCTATGGATGAATGAATGAGGTGTGACCACCTTTGGGGAGGGTGTATTAACTCTATGGATGAATGAATGTGGTGTAAAAAACCTCGTGGAGGGTGTAACAACCCTATGGATGAATGAATGAGGTGTAACCAATTCGGGGAGGCTGTATTAACCCTATGGATGAATGAATGTGGTGTAAAAACCTCGTGGCGGGTGTAACAACTGTATGGATGAATGAATGAGGTGTAACAACCTCATGGAGGGTGTAACAACCCTATGGATGCATGAATGAGGTGTTAAAATCTCGTGGAGGGTGTATCAATCCTATGGATGAATGAAAGAGGTGTAACAACCTAAGGGAGCGTGTATTAACCCAATGGATGAATGAATGTGGTGTAATATCGTCATGGAGGGTGTAACAGCCCTATGTGTGAATGAATGACGTGTAACAACCTCGTGGAAGTTGTAACAACCTTATGAATGAATGAATGAGGTGTAACAACCTCATGGAGTGTGCAAAAACCCTTTGGATGAATGAATAAGGTGTAACAACCTAGGGGAGCGTGTATTAACCTTATGGATGAATGAATTTGCTGTAACATCCTCGTGGAGGGCGTAACAGCCATTTGTGTTAATGAATGAGGTGTAACAACCTCGTGGAAGGTGTAACAACCCTATGGATGAATGAATGAGTTGGAACAACCTCCTAGAGGGTGTAACAACCTTATGTGTGAATGAATGAGGTGTAACAACCTCATCAAAGGTGTAACAATCCTATGGATGAATGATTGAGCTGTAACAACCTCCTAGAGGGTGTAACAATTCTATGGATGAATGAATGAGGTGTAAAATCCTCATGGAGGGTGTAACAACGGTATGGAGGAATGAATGAGGTGTAAGAACCTCGTGGAGGATTTAACAACCCTATGATTGAATGAATGAGCTGTAACAACCTCGTGGAGGGTGTAACAACCCTATGGATGAATCAATGAGGTGTGACCACCTCGAGGAGGGTGTATTATCTTTATGGATGAATGAATGTGGTGTAAAACCCTCGTGGAGGGTGTAACAACACTATGGATGAATGAATGAGGTGTAACAACCTCATGGAGGGTGTTACAACCCTATGGATGAATGAATGAGGTGTGAGAACCTCATGGAGGGTGTAAGAACACTATGGATGAATGAATGAGATGTAAGAACCTCGTGGAGGGTGTAACATCCCTATGGATGAATGAATGAGGTGTTAAAATCTCGTGGAGGGTATATCAAACCTATGGATGAATGAATGAGGTGTAACAGCCTCGTGAAGCGTGTAACAACCCTATGGATGAATGAATGAGGTGTGAAAATCTCGTAGAGGGTGTATCAATACTATGGATGAAAGAATAAGGTGTAACAACCTAGGGGAGCGTGTATAAACCCTACGGATGAATGAATGTGGTGTAACATCCTCGTGGAGGGCGTAACAGTCGTATGTGTGAATGAATGAGGTGTAACAACCTCGTCGAAGGTGTAATAACCCAATGGATGAATGAATTTGCTGTAACAACCTTCTGGAGGGTGTAACAATTCTATGGATGAATGAATGAGGTGTAAAAACCTCATGGAGGGTGGAACAACCCTATGGAGGAATAAATGAGGTGTAACAACCTCGTGGAGGATGTAACAACCCTATGGTCGAATGAATGAGGTGTAACAACCTCGTGGAGGGTGTAACAACCTTATGGATGAATAAATGAGGTGTGACCACCTCGAGAAGGGTGTTACAACCCTATGGATGAATGAATGAGGTGTAAGAACATCTTGGAGGGTGTAACAACCCTATGGATAAATGAATGAGGTGTAACAACCTCTTCAAGCGTGTAACAACCCTATGGATGAATGAATGAGGTGTAAAAATCTCGTCGAGTGTGTATGAATCCTATGGATGAGTGAATGAGATGTAACAACCTAGGGGAGGGTGTATTAACCCTATGGATGAATGAATGTGGTGTAACATCCTCGTGGAGGGCGTAACAGCCCTACGTGTGAATGAATGAGGTGTAACAACCTCGTGGAGGTTGTAACAACCCTATGCATGAATGAATGAGGTGTAACAAGCTCATGGAGTGTGCAAAAACCCTTTGGATGAATGAATAAGTTGTAACAACCTAGGGGAGAGTGTATTAACCCTATGGATGAATGAATGTGCTTTAACATCCTCGTGGAGGGCGTAACAGCCATTTGTGTGAATGAATGAGGTGTAACAACCTCGTGGAAGGTGTAACAACCCTATGGATGAATGAATGAGTTGGAACAACCTCCTGGAGGGTGTAACAACCCTATGGATGAATGAATGTTGTGTAAAAACCTCGTGGCGGGTGTAACAACTGTATGGATGAATGAATGAGGTGTAACAACCTCATGGAGGGTGTAACAACCCTATGGATGCATGAATGAGGTGTTAAAATCTCGTGGAGGGTGTATCAATCCTATGCATGAATGAAAGAGGTGTAACAACCTAAGGGAGCGTGTATTAACCCAATGGATGAATGAATGTGGTGTAATATCGTCATGGAGGGTGTAACAGCCCTATGTGTGAATGAATGAGGTGTAACAACCTCGTGGAGGTTGTAACAACCCTATGGATGAATGATTGAGCTGTAACAACCTCCTCGAGGGTGTAACAATTCTATGGATGAATGAATGAGGTGTAAAAACCTCATGGAGGGTGTAAGAACCCTATGGAGGAACGAATGAGGTGTAACAACCTTGTGGAGGATGTAACAACCCTATGGTGGAATGAATGAGGTGTAACAACCTCGTAGAGAATGTAACAACCCTATGGTTGAATTAATTAGGTGTAACAACCTCGTGAAGGGTGTAACAACCCTATGGATGAATGAATGAGGTGTGACCACCTCGGGGAGGGTGTATTAACACTATGGATGAATGAATGTGGTGTAAAAACCTCGTGGAGGGTCTAACAACCCTATGGATGAATGAATGAGGTGTGACCACCTCAAGGAGGGTGTATTAACTCTATGGAGGAATGAATGTGGTGTAAAAACCTCGTGGAGGGTGTAACAACACTATGGATGAATGAATGAGGTGTAACAACCTCGTGGAGGGTGTTACAACCCTATGGATGAATGAATGAGGTGTAAGAACCTCGTGGAAGATGTAAGAACACTATGGATGAATGAATGAGATGTAAGAACCTCTTGGAGGGTGTAACAACCCTATGGATGAATGAATGAGGTGTTAAAATCTCGTGGAGGGTGTATCAATCCTATGGATGAATGAATGAGGTGTAAAAACCTAAGGGAGCGTGTATTAACCCTATGAATGAATGAATGTGCTGTAACATCCTCGTGGAGGGCGTAACAGCCATTTCTGTGAATGAATGAGGTGTAACAACCTCGTGGAAGGTGTAACAACCCTATGGATGAATGAACGAGGTGGAACAACCTCCTGGAGGGTGTAACAACTCTATGGATGAATGAATGAGGTGTAAAACCCTCATGGAGGTGTAACAACCCTATGGAGGAATGAATGAGCTATAACAACCTCGTGGAGGGTGTAATAACCCTATGGTTGAATTAATGAGGCGTAACAACCTCGTGGAGGGTGTAACAACCCTATGGATGAATGAATGAGGTGTGACCACCTCGGGGAGGGTGTATTAACTCTTTGGATGAATGAATGTGGTGTAAAAACCTCGTGGAGGGTCTAACAACCCTATGGATGAATGAATGAGCTGTAACCACCTCGAGGAGGGTGTATTAACCCTATGGATGAATGAATGTGGTGTGAAAACCTCGTGGAGGGTGTAACAACTGTATTGATGAATGAATGAGGTGTAACAACCTCGTGGAGGGTGTTACAACCCTATGGATGAATGAATGAGGTGTAAGAACCTCGTGGAAGATGTAAGAACACTATGGATGAATGAATGAGATGTAAGAACCTCTTGGAGGGTGTAACAACCCTATGGATGAATGAATGAGGTGTTAAAATCTCGTGGAGGGTGTATCAATCCTATGGATGAATGAATGAGGTGTAAAAACCTAAGGGAGCGTGTATTAACCCTATGAATGAATGAATGTGCTGTAAGATCCTCGTGGAGGGCGTAACAGCCATTTCTGTGAATGAATGAGGTGTAACAACCTCGTGGAAGGTGTAACAACCCTATGGATGAATGAACGAGGTGGAACAACCTCCTGGAGGGTGTAACAACTCTATGGATGAATGAATGAGGTGTAAAACCATCATGGAGGTGTAACAACCCTATGGAGGAATGAATGAGCTATAACAACCTCGTGGAGGGTGTAATAACCCTATGGTTGAATTAATGAGGCGTAACAACCTCGTGGAGGGTGTAACAACCCTATGGATGAATGAATGAGGTGTGACCACCTCGGGGAGGGTGTATTAACTCTTTGGATGAATGAATGTGGTGTAAAAACCTCGTGGAGGGTCTAACAACCCTATGGATGAATGAATGAGCTGTAACCACCTCGAGGAGGGTGTATTAACCCTATGGATGAATGAATGTGGTGTGAAAACCTCGTGGAGGGTGTAACAACTGTATTGATGAATGAATGAGGTGTAACAACCTCATGGAGGGTGTAACAACCCTATGGATGCATGAATGAGGTGTTAAAATCTCGTGGAGGGTGTATCAATCCTATGGATGAATGAATTAGGTGTAACAACCTAAGGGAGCGTGTATTAACCCTATGGATGAATGAATGTGGTGTAATATCCTCGTGGAGGGCGTAACAGCCCTATGCGTGAATGAATGAGGTGTAACAACCTCGTGGAGGTTCTAACAACCCTATGCATGATTGAATGAGGTGTAACAACCTCATGGAGTGTGTAACAACCCTATGGATGAATGAATGAGGTGTAACAATCTCGTGAAGCGTGTAACAACCCTATGGATGAATTAATGAGGTGTGAAAATCTCGTACAGGGTGTATCAATCCTATGGATGAATGAATAAGGTGTAACAACCTAGGGGAGCGTGTATTAACTCTACGGATGAATGAATGTGGTGTAACATCCTCGTGGAGGGCGTAACAACCTTATGTGTGAAGAATGAGGTGTAACAACCTCATCAAAGGTGTAACAACCCTATGGATGAATGATTGAGATGTAAAATCCTCATGGAGGGTGTAACAACGGTATGGAGGAATGAATGAGGTGTAACAATCTCGTGGAGGATTTAACAACCCTATGGTGGAATGAATGAGGTGTAACAACCTCGTGGAGGGCGTAACAATCCTATTTATGAATTAATAATGTGTAACAACCTCGTGAAGCGTGTAACAACCCTATGGATGATTGAATGAGGTGTGAAAATATCGTGGAGGGTATATCAATCCTATGGATGAATGGTGTAACATCCTCGTGGAGGGCGTAACAACCCTATGAATGAATGAATGAGGTGTAACAACCTCATGGAGTGTGTAACAACCCTATGGATGAATGAATGAGGTGTAACAACCTCGTGAAGCGTGTAACAACCCTTTGGATGAATGAATGAGGTGTGAAAATCTCGTAGAGGGTGTAAAAACTCTATGTGTGAATGAATGAGGTGTAACAACCTCGTGGAGGGTGTAACAACCCTATGGATGAATGAATGAGGTGTAACAACCTCCTGGAGGGTACAACTCTATGGATGAATGAATAAGGTGTAAAAACCTCGTGGAGGGTGTAACAACCCTAGGGTGGAATGAATGAGGTGTAACAACCTCCTAGAGAGTGTAACAACTCTATGGATGAATGAATGAGGTGTAAAAACCTCATGGAGGGTGTAACAACCCTATGGATGAATGAATGAGGTCTAACAACCTTGTGGAGGGTGTAACAACCGTATGGTGGAATGAATCAGGTTTAACCACCTCGGGAGGGTGTATTAACTCTATGGATGAATGAATGTGGTGTAACAACCTCGTGGAGGTTGTAACAACCCTATGGATTAATGAATGAGGTGTAACAACCTCATGGAGGGTGTAACAATCCTATTTATGAATTAATGATGTGTAACAACCTCGTGAAGCGTGTAACAACCTTATGGAGGATTGAATGAGGTGTGAAAATATCGTGGAGGGTATATCAATCCTATGGATGAATGAATATGGTGTAACAACCTAGGGGAGCATGTATTAACCCTATGGATGAATGAATGTGGTGTAACATCCTGGTGGAGGGCGTAACAACCCTATGTGTGAATGAATGAGGTGTAACAACCTCGTGGAGGGTGTAAGAAATCTATGGATGAATGACTGAGGTGTAAAAAAATCGTGGAGGGTGTAACAACCCTATGGAGGAATGAATGAGGTTTAACAACCTCGTGGGGGGTCTAACAACCCTATGGAGGAATGAATGAGTTGTAACAACCTCGTCGAGGATGTAACAACCCTTTGGAAGAATGAATGAGGAGTAACAACCTCGTGGAGGGTGTAACAACCCTATGATGTAATGAATGAGGTGTAACAACCTCGTGGAGGTTGTAAAAACCCTATGGATGAAATAATGAGGTGTGAGCACATCGGGGAGGGTGTATTAACTCTATGGTTGAATGAATGTGGTGTAAAAACCTTGTGGAGGTTGTAACAACTGTATGGATGAATGAATGAGGTGTAACAACCTCGTGGAGGGTGTAACAACCCTACGGACGAATGAATGAGGTGTAACAACCTCGTGGAGGGTGTAACAACCCTAGGGTGGAATGAATGACGTGTAACAACCACCTAGAGAGTGTAACAACTCTATGGATGAATGAATGAGGTGTAAAAACCTCATGGAGGGTGTAACAACCCTATGGATGAATGAATGAGGTCTAACAACCTTGTGGAGGGTGTAACAACCCTATGGTGGAATGAATCAGGTGTAACCACCTCGGGAGGGTGTATTAACTCTATGGATGAATGAATGTGGTGTAACAACCTCGTGGAGGTTGTAACAACCCTATGGATTAATGAATGAGGTGTAACAACCTCATGGAGGGATTTAACAATGCTATTTATGAATTAATGATGTGTAACAACCTCGTGAAGCGTGTAACAACCTTATGGAGGATTGAATGAGGTGTGAAAATGTCGTGGAGGGTATATCAATCCTATGGATGAATGAATATGGTGTAACAACCTAGGGGAGCATGTATTAACCCTATGGATGAATGAATGTGGTGTAACATCCTCGTGGAGGGCTTAACAACCCTATGTGTTAATGAATGAGGTGTAACAACCTCGTGGAGGGTGTAACAAATCTATGGATGAATGACTAACGAGTAAAAAAATCGTGGAGGGTATAACAACCCTATGGAGGAATGAATGAGGTGTAACAACCTCGTGGAGGGTCTAACAACCCTATGGAGCAATGAATGAGTTGTAACAACCTCGTCGAGGATGTAACAACCCTATGGAAGAATGAATGAGGAGTAACAACCTCGTGGAGGGTGTAAAAACCCTATGATGGAATGAATGAGGTGTAACAACCTCGTGGAGGTTGTAAAAACCCTATGGATGAAATAATGAGGTGTGACCACATCGAGTGGGTGTATTAACTCTATGGTTGAATGAATGTGGTGTAAAAACCTCGTGGAGGTTGTAACAACCGTATGGATGAATGAATAAGGTGTAACAACCTCGTGGAGGGTGTAACAACCCTACGGACGAATGAATGAGGTGTAACAACCTCGTGGATGGTGTAACAACCCTAGGGTGGAATGAATGAGGTGTAACAACCTCGTGGAGGGTGTAACAACCTCGTGGAGGGTGTAACAACCCTATGAATGAATTAATGAGGAGTAACAACCACGTGGAGGGTGTAACAACCCTATGATGGAATGAATGAGCTGTAACAACTTCGTGGAGGTTGTAAAAACCCTATGGATGAAAAAATGAGGTGTGACCACATCGGGGAAGGTGTATTAACTCTATGGTTGAATGAATGTGGTGTAAAAACCTCGTGGAGGTTGTAACAACTGTATGGATGAATGAATGAGGTGTAACAACCTCGTGGAGGGTGTAACAACCCTACGGATGATTGAATGAGGTGTAACAACCTCGTGGAGGGTCTAACAACCCTATGGAGCAATGAATGAGTTGTAACAACCTCGTCGAGGATGTAACAACCCTATGGAAGAATGAATGAGGAGTAACAACCTCATGGAGGGTGTAAAAACCCTATGATGGAATGAATGAGGTGTAACAACCTCGTGGAGGTTGTAAAAACCCTATGGATGAAATAATGAGGTGTGACCACATCGGGGGGGGGGGTGTATTAACTCTATGGTTGAATGAATGTGGTGTAAAAACCTTGTGGAGGTTGTAACAACTGTGTGGATGAATGAATGAGGTGTAACAACCTCGTGGAGGGTGTAACAACCCTACGGACGAATGAATGAGGTGTAACAACCTCGTGGAGGGTGTAACAACCCTAGGGTGGAATGAATGACGTGTAACAACCTCCTCGAGAGTGTAACAACTCTATGGATGAATGAATGAGGTGTAAAAACCTCATGGAGGGTGTAACAACCCTATGGATGAATGAATGAGGTCTAACAACCTTGTGGAGGGTGTAACAACCCTATGGTGGAATGAATCAGGTGTAACCACCTTGGGAGGGTGTATTAACTCTATGGATGAATGAATGTGGTGTAACAACCTCGTGGAGGTTGTAACAACCCTATGGATTAATGAATGAGGTGTAACAACCTCATGGAGGGTGTAACAATCCTATTTATGAATTAATGATGTGTAACAACCTCGTGAAGCGTGTAACAACCCTATGGATGATTGAATGAGGTGTGAAAATATCGTGGAGGGTATATCAATCCTATGGATGAATGAATATGGTGTAACAACCTAGGGGAGCATGTATTAACCCTATGGATGAAGGAATTTGGTGTAACATCCTCGTGGAGGGCGTAACAACCCTAAGTGTGAATGAATGAGGTGTAACAACCTCGTGGAGGGTGTAACAAATCTATGGATGAATGACTGAGGTGTAAAAAAATCGTGGAGGGTGTAACAACCCTATGGAGGAATGAATGAGGTGTAACAACCTCGTGGAGGGTGTAACAACCCTATGATGGAATGAATGAGGTGTAACAACCTCGTGGAGGTTGTAAAAACCCTATGGATGAAATAATGAGGTGTGACCACATCGGTGATGGTGTATTAACTCTATGGTTGAATGACTGTGGTGTAAAAACCTCGTGGAGGTTGTAACGACCGTATGGATGAATGAATGAGGTGTAACAACCTCGTGGAGGGTGTAACAACCCTACGGACGAATGAATGAGGTGTAACAACCTCGTGGAGGGTGTAACAACCCTAGGGTGGAATGAATGAGGTGTAGCAACCTCGTGGAGGGTGTAACAACCTCGTGGAGGGTGTAACAACCCTATGGATGAATTAATGAGGAGTAACAACCACGTGGAGGGTGTAACAACCCTAATATGGAATGAATGAGCTGTAACAACCTCGTGGAGGTTGTAAAAACCCTATGGATGAAATAATGAGGTGTGACCACATCGGGGAGGGTGTATTAACTCTATGGTTGAATGAAAGTGGTGTAAAAACCTCGTGGAGGTTGTAACAACTATATGGATGAATGAATGAGGTGTAACAACCCTACGGACGAATGAATGAGGTGTAACAACCTCGTGGAGGGTGTAACAACCCTAGGGTGGAATGAATGACGTGTAACAACCTCCTAGAGAGTGTAACAAATCTATGGATGAATGAATGAGGTGTAAAAACCTCATGGAGGGTGTAACAACCCTATGGATGAATGAATGAGGTCTAACAACCTTGTGGAGGGTGTAACAACCGTATGGTGGAATGAATCAGGTGTAACCACCTCGGGAGGGTGTATTAACTCTATGGATGAATGAATGTGGTGTAACAACCTCGTGGAGGTTGTAACAACCCTATGGATTAATGAATGAGGTGTAACAACCTCATGGAGGGATTTAACAATCCTATTTATGAATTAATGATGTGTAACAACCTCGTGAAGCGTGTAACAACCCTATGGATGATTGAATGAGGTGTGAAAATATCGTGGAGGGTATATCAATCCTATGGATGAATGAATATGGTGTAACAACCTAGGGGAGCATGTATTAACCCTATGGATGAATGAATGTGGTGTAACATCCTCGTGGAGGGCTTAACAACCCTATGTGTTAATGAATGAGGTGTAACAACCTCGTGGAGGGTGTAACAAATCTATGGATGAATGACTGACGAGTAAAAAAATCGTGGAGGGTGTAACAACCCTATGGAGGAATGAATGAGGTGTAACAACCTCGTGGAGAGTGTTACAAACCTATGGATGAATGAATGAGGTGTAAGACCTTCGTGGAGGGTGTAAGAACACTATGGATGAATGAATGAAATGTAAGAACCTTGTGGAGAGTGTAACAACCCTATGGACGAATGAATGAGGTGTTAAAATCTCGTGGAGGGTGTATCAATCATATGGATGAATGAATGATGTGTAACAACCTAAGGGAGCGTGTATTAACCTTATGGATCAATGAATGTTGTGTAACATCCTCGTAGAGGGCGTAACAGCCCTATGTGTGAATGAATGAGGTGTAACAACCTCGTGGAGGTTGTAACAACCCTATGCATGAATGAATGAGGTGTAACAACCTCATGGAGTGTGTAAAAAGCCTTTGGATGAATGAATAAGGTGTAACAACCTAGGGTAGCGTGTATTAACCCTATGGATGAATGAATGTGTTGTAACATCCTCGTGGAGGGCGTAACAGCCCTTTGTGTGAATGAATGAGGTGTAACAACTTCATGGAGGGTGTAACAACCGTATGGATGAATGAATGAGGTGTAACAACCTCATGGAGGGTGTAACAACCCCATGGATGCATGAATGAGGTGTAACAACCTCGTGGAGGGTGTAACAACCCTATGGAGGAATGAATGAGTTGTAACAACCTCGTGGAGGGTGTAACAACACTATGGATGAATGAATGAGGAGTAACAACCTCGTGGACGGTGTAAGAACCCTATGGATGAATGAATGAGGTGTAACCCTCTCGGGGAGGGTGTATGAACCCTATGGATGAATGAATGTGGTGTAAAAACCTCGTGGAGGGTGTAACAACCGTATGGTTGAATGAATGAGGTGTAAGAATCTCATGGAGGGTGTAACAACCCTATGGATGCATGAATGAGGTGTAACAACCTCGTGGAGGGTGTAACAACCCTATGGAGGATTGAATGAGTTGTAACAACCTCGTGGAGGGTCTAACAACACTATGGATGAATGAATGAGGTGTAAAAGCCTCGTGGAGGGTGTAAGAACAATATGGATGAATGAATGAGATGTAAGAATCTCGTCGAAGGTGTAACAACCCTATGGATGAATGAATGAGGTGTTAAAATCTCGTGGAGGGTGTATCAATCCTATGGATGAATGAATGAGGTGTAACAACCTAAGGGTGCATGTATTAACCGTATGGATGAATGAATGTGGTGTAACATCCTCGTGAAGGGCGGAACAACCCTATGTGTGAATGATTGAGGTGTAACACCCTCGTGGAGGTTGTAACAACCCTATGCATGAATTAATGAGGTGTAACAACGTCATGGAGTGTGTAACAACCCTACGGATGAATGAATGAGGTGTATCAACCTCGTGAAGCGTGTAACAACCCTATGGATGAATGAATGAGGTGTGAAAATCTCGTAGAGGGTGTATCCATCCTATGGATGAATGAATAAGGTGTAACAACCTAGGGGAGCGTGTATTAACCCTACGGATGAATGAATGTGGTGTAACATCCTCGTGGAGAGCGTAACAACCTTATGTCTGAATGAATGAGGTGTAACAACCGCGTAAAAGATGTAACAACCCTATGGATGAATGATTGAGCTGTAACAACCTCCTAGAGGGTGTAGCAATTCTATGGATGAATGAATGAGGTGTAAAAACTTCATGGAGGGTGTAACAAACGTCTGGATGAATGAATGAGGTGTAACAACCTCATGGAGGGTGTAACAACCCCATGGATGCATGAATGAGGTGTAACAACCTCGTGGAGGGTGTAACAACCCTATGGAGGAATGAATGAGTTGTAACAACCTCGTGGAGGGTGTAACAACACTATGGATGAATGAATGAGGAGTAAGAACCTCGTGGACGGTGTAAGAACCCTATGGATGAATGAATGAGGTGTAACCCTCTCGGGGAGGGTGTATGAACCCTATGGATGAATGAATGTGGTGTAAAAACCTCGTGGAGGGTGTAACAACCGTATGGTTGAATGAATGAGGTGTAAGAATCTCATGGAGGGTGTAACAACCCTATGGATGCATGAATGAGGTGTAACAACCTCGTGGAGGGTGTAACAACCCTATGGAGGATTGAATGAGTTGTAACAACCTCGTGGAGGGTCTAACAACACTATGGATGAATGAATGAGGTGTAAAAGCCTCGTGGAGGGTGTAAGAACAATATGGATGAATGAATGAGATGTAAGAATCTCGTCGAAGGTGTAACAACCCTATGGATGAATGAATGAGGTGTTAAAATCTCGTGGAGGGTGTATCAATCCTATGGATGAATGAATGAGGTGTAACAACCTAAGGGTGCATGTATTAACCGTATGGATGAATGAATGTGGTGTAACATCCTCGTGAAGGGCGGAACAACCCTATGTGTGAATGATTGAGGTGTAACACCCTCGTGGAGGTTGTAACAACCCTATGCATGAATTAATGAGGTGTAACAACGTCATGGAGTGTGTAACAACCCTACGGATGAATGAATGAGGTGTATCAACCTCGTGAAGCGTGTAACAACCCTATGGATGAATGAATGAGGTGTGAAAATCTCGTAGAGGGTGTATCCATCCTATGGATGAATGAATAAGGTGTAACAACCTAGGGGAGCGTGTATTAACCCTATGGATGAATGAATGTGGTGTAACATCCTCGTGGAGAGCGTAACAACCTTATGTGTGAATGAATGAGGTGTAACAACCGCGTAAAAGATGTAACAACCCTATGGATGAATGATTGAGCTGTAACAACCTCCTAGAGGGTGTAGCAATTCTATGGATGAATGAATGAGGTGTAAAAACTTCATGGAGGGTGTAACAAACGTCTGGATGAATGAATGAGGTGTAACAACCTCATGGAGGGTGTAACAACCCCATGGATGCATGAATGAGGTGTAACAACCTCGTGGAGGGTGTAACAACCCTATGGAGGAATGAATGAGTTGTAACAACCTCGTGGAGGGTGTAACAACACTATGGATGAATGAATGAGGAGTAAGAACCTCGTGGACGGTGTAAGAACCCTATGGATGAATGAATGAGGTGTAACCCTCTCGGGGAGGGTGTATGAACCCTATGGATGAATGAATGTGGTGTAAAAACCTCGTGGAGGGTGTAACAACCGTATGGTTGAATGAATGAGGTGTAAGAATCTCATGGAGGGTGTAACAACCCTATGGATGCATGAATGAGGTGTAACAACCTCGTGGAGGGTGTAACAACCCTATGGAGGATTGAATGAGTTGTAACAACCTCGTGGAGGGTCTAACAACACTATGGATGAATGAATGAGGTGTAAAAGCCTCGTGGAGGGTGTAAGAACAATATGGATGAATGAATGAGATGTAAGAATCTCGTCGAAGGTGTAACAACCCTATGGATGAATGAATGAGGTGTTAAAATCTCGTGGAGGGTGTATCAATCCTATGGATGAATGAATGAGGTGTAACAACCTAAGGGTGCATGTATTAACCGTATGGATGAATGAATGTGGTGTAACATCCTCGTGAAGGGCGGAACAACCCTATGTGTGAATGATTGAGGTGTAACACCCTCGTGGAGGTTGTAACAACCCTATGCATGAATTAATGAGGTGTAACAACGTCATGGAGTGTGTAACAACCCTACGGATGAATGAATGAGGTGTATCAACCTCGTGAAGCGTGTAACAACCCTATGGATGAATGAATGAGGTGTGAAAATCTCGTAGAGGGTGTATCCATCCTATGGATGAATGAATAAGGTGTAACAACCTAGGGGAGCGTGTATTAACCCTACGGATGAATGAATGTGGTGTAACATCCTCGTGGAGAGCGTAACAACCTTATGTGTGAATGAATGAGGTGTAACAACCGCGTAAAAGATGTAACAACCCTATGGATGAATGATTGAGCTGTAACAACCTCCTAGAGGGTGTAGCAATTCTATGGATGAATGAATGAGGTGTAAAAACTTCATGGAGGGTGTAACAAACGTCTGGATGAATGAATGAGGTGTAACAACCTCATGGAGGGTGTAACAACCCCATGGATGCATGAATGAGGTGTAACAACCTCGTGGAGGGTGTAACAACCCTATGGAGGAATGAATGAGTTGTAACAACCTCGTGGAGGGTGTAACAACACTATGGATGAATGAATGAGGAGTAAGAACCTCGTGGACGGTGTAAGAACCCTATGGATGAATGATTGAGGTGTAAAAATCTTGTGGAGGATGTATCAATCCTATGGAAAAGTGAATGAGGTGTAACAACCTAGGGGAGGGTGTATTAACCCTATGGATGAATGAATGTTGTGTAATATCCTCGTGGAGGACGTAACAACCCTATGTGTGAATGAATGAGCAGTAACAACCTCGTGGAAGGTTGGAACAACCCTATGGATGAATGAATGAGGTGTAACAACCTCATGGAGGGTCTAACAACTCTATGGCTGAATGAATGAGGTGTAACAACCTCGTGAAGCGTGTAACAACCCTATGGATGAATGAATGAGGTGTGAATATCTCGTAGAGGGTGTATCAATCCTATGGATGAAAGAATAAGTTGTAACAACCTAGGGGAGCGTGTATTAACCCTACGGATGAATGAATGTGGTGTAACATCCTCGTGGAGGGCGTAACAATTCTATGGATGAATGAATGAGGTGTAAAAACCTCATGGAGGGTTTACCAACCCTATGGAGGAATGAATGAGGTGTAACAACGTCGTCGAGATGTAACAACCCTATGGTGGAATGAATGAGGTGTGACAACGTCGTGGAGGGTGTAACAACCCTATGGATGAATGAATGTGGTGTGACCACCTCGAGGCGGGTGTATTAACTTTATGGATGAAGGAATGAGGTGTAACAACCTTGTGGAGGGTATTATAACCCTATGGATGAATGAATGAGGTGTAAGAACCTTGTGGAGGGTGTAACAACCCTATGGATAAATGAATGAGGTGTAACAACCTCGTGAAGCGTGTAACAACCCTATGGATGATTGAATGAGGTGTAAAAATCTTGTGGAGTGTGTATAAATCCTATGGATGAGTGAATGAGGTGTTAAAATCTCGTGGAGAGTGTATCAATCCTATGGATGAATGAATGTTGTGTAACATCCTCGTAGAGGGCGTAACAGCCCTATGTGTGAATGAATGAGGTCTAACAACATTGTGGAGGTTGTAACAACCCTATGCATGAATGAATGAGGTGTAACAACCTCATGGAGTGTGTAACAACCCTATGGAGGAATGAATGAGGTGTAATAACCTAGTTAAGCGTGTACCAACCCTATGGATGAATGAGGGGTAACAACCTCGTCGAAGGTGGAATAACCCTATGGATGAATGTATTTGCTGTAACAACCTACTGGATGGTGTAACAATTCTATGGATGAATGAATGTGGTGTAAGATCCTCGTGGAGGGCGTAACAGCCCTACGTGTGAATGAATGAGGTGTAACAACCTCGTGGAGGTTGTAACAACCCTATGCATGAATGAATGAGGTGTAACAACCTCATGGAGTGTGTAAAAAGCCTTTGGATGAATGAATAAGGTGTAACAACCTAGGGGAGCGCGTATTAACCCTATGGATGAATTAATGTGCTGTAACATCCTCGTGGAGGGCGTAACAACCCTTTGTGTGAATGAATGAGGTGTAACAATCTCGTGGAAGGTGTAACAACCCTATGGATGAATGAATGAGGTGTAACAACCTCCTGGGGGGTGTAGCAACTCTATGGATGAATCAATGAGGTGTAAAAACATCATGGAGGTGTAACAACCCTATGGAGGAATGAATGAGCTGTAACAACCTCGTGGAGGGTGTAACAACCCTATGGTTGATTAATAATGTGTAACAACCTCGTGGATGGTGTAACAACCCTATGGATGAATGAATAAGGTGTAACCCTCTCGGGGAGGGTGTATGAACCCTATGGATGAATGAATGTGGTGAAAAAACCTCATGGAGGGTGAAACAACCGTATGGATGAATGAATGAGGTGTAACAATCTCATGGAGGGTGTAACAACCCTATGGATGCATGAATGAGGTCTAACAAGCTCGTGGAGGGAGTAACAACCCTATGGACGAATGAATCAGTTGTAACAACCTCGTCGAGGGTGTAACAACACTATGGATGAATGAATGAGGTGTAAAAGCCTCGTGGAGG